>CATKRU010000004.1:0-52902 GCA_949774965.1 Diarsia brunnea
CTCCCTGACAATTTTGACACATCCGCACGCACAAAAAATTTCTACCCTCCCCACACTTTGCAAAATTTTCGAAATTTTTATAGGAAAATCGTTCACAATAAATCCAAATTTAAATTTTCTTTTGTTTTAAAATTTTTATTTAGTTTCTGTCATAGTCAGCTACCATCCCTGCATTGAAGGCTGCGATCCGTAGCCCGAAGCCCAGACTGGGGGTTGATTATCTGCATTTTTATCCCAAAAAACTGGTTTTTCGGGGATAATTCCAGATTTTCCTTTGAACGACAATAAACTTTTTTCAAAATTCAGCTAGCCCGCGCCGAGACGCGTCTTTTGACGTATCGCACGTGCCCCTAGCTCGCAAAAAATTTTTTAATTCTATCACATAGCTTCTACCTAGATACAGTAAATTCCACCTTAGGGAACGAAATTTTTATTAAAACAGTGATATCTACAGTTTTCAGTGCGCGATTTTTGAGCTGTTTTCAGCGTATATCGACTGGAGTAGTGTTCCGCTCACTCCCTGACAATTTTGACACATCCGCACGCACAAAAAATTCTACCCTCCCACACTTTGCAAAATTTTCGAAATTTTTATAGGAAAATCGTTCACAATAAATCCAAATTTAAATTTTCTTTTGTTTTAAAATTTTTATTTAGTTTCTGTCATAGTCAGCTACCATCCCTGCATTGAAGGCTGCGATCCGTAGCCCGAAGCCCAGACTGGGGGTTGATTATCTGCATTTTTATCCCAAAAAAACTGGTTTTTCGGGGATAATTCCAGATTTTCCTTTGAACGACAATAAACTTTTTTCAAAATTCAGCTAGCCCGCGCCGAGACGCGTCTTTTGACGTATCGCACGTGCCCCTAGCTCGCAAAAAATTTTTTAATTCTATCACATAGCTTCTACCTAGATACAGTAAATTCCACCCTTAGGGAACGAAATTTTTATTAAAACAGTGATATCTACAGTTTTCAGTGCGCGATTTTTGAGCTGTTTTCAGCGTATATCGACTGGAGTAGTGTTCCGCTCACTCCCTGACAATTTTGACACATCCGCACGCACAAAAAATTTCTACCCTCCCACACTTTGCAAAATTTTCGAAATTTTTATAGGAAAATCGTTCACAATAAATCCAAATTTAAATTTTCTTTTGTTTAAAATTTGTATTTAGTTTCTGTCATAGTCAGCTACCATCCCTGCATTGAAGGCTGCGATCCGTAGCCCGAAGCCCAGACTGGGGGTTGATTATCTGCATTTTTTATCCCAAAAAAACTGGTTTTTCGGGGATAATTCCAGATTTTCCTTTGAACGACAATAAACTTTTTTCAAAATTCAGCTAGCCCGCGCCGAGACGCGTCTTTTGACGTATCGCACGTGCCCCTAGCTCGCAAAAAATTTTTTAATTCTATCACATAGCTTCTACCTAGATACAGTAAATTCCACCTTAGGGAACGAAATATTTATTAAAACAGTGATATCTACAGTTTTCAGTGCGCGATTTTTGAGCTGTTTTCAGCGTATATCGACTGGAGTAGTGTTCCGCTCACTCCCTGACAATTTTGACACATCCGCACGCACAAAAAATTTCTACCCTCCCACACTTTGCAAAATTTTCGAAATTTTTATAGGAAAATCGTTCACAATAAATCCAAATTTAAATTTTCTTTTGTTTTAAAATTTTTATTTAGTTTCTGTCATAGTCAGCTACCATCCCTGCATTGAAGGCTGCGATCCGTAGCCCGAAGCCCAGACTGGGGGTTGATTATCTGCATTTTTATCCCAAAAAACTGGTTTTTCGGGGATAATTCCAGATTTTCCTTTGAACGACAATAAACTTTTTTCAAAATTCAGCTAGCCCGCGCCGAGACGCGTCTTTTGACGTATCGCACGTGCCCCTAGCTCGCAAAAAATTTTTTAATTCTATCACATAGCTTCTACCTAGATACAGTAAATTCCACCTTAGGGAACGAAATTTTTATTAAAACAGTGATATCTACAGTTTTCAGTGCGCGATTTTTGAGCTGTTTTCAGCGTATATCGACTGGAGTAGTGTTCCGCTCACTCCCTGACAATTTTGACACATCCGCACGCACAAAAAATTTCTACCCTCCCACACTTTGCAAAATTTTCGAAATTTTTATAGGAAAATCGTTCACAATAAATCCAAATTTAAATTTTCTTTTGTTTTAAAATTTTTATTTAGTTTCTGTCATAGTCAGCTACCATCCCTGCATTGAAGGCTGCGATCCGTAGCCCGAAGCCCAGACTGGGGGTTGATTATCTGCATTTTTATCCCAAAAAACTGGTTTTTCGGGGATAATTCCAGATTTTCCTTTGAACGACAGTAAACTTTTTTCAAAATTCAGCTAGCCCGCGCCGAGACGCGTCTTTTGACGTATCGCACGTGCCCCTAGCTCGCAAAAAATTTTTTAATTCTATCACATAGCTTCTACCTAGATACAGTAAATTCCACCTTAGGGAACGAAATTTTTATTAAAACAGTGATATCTACAGTTTTCAGTGCGCGATTTTTGAGCTGTTTTCAGCGTATATCGACTGGAGTAGTGTTCCGCTCACTCCCTGACAATTTTGACACATCCGCACGCACAAAAAATTTCTACCCTCCCACACTTTGCAAAATTTTCGAAATTTTTATAGGAAAATCGTTCACAATAAATCCAAATTTAAATTTTCTTTTGTTTTAAAATTTTTATTTAGTTTCTGTCATAGTCAGCTACCATCCCTGCATTGAAGGCTGCGATCCGTAGCCCGAAGCCCAGACTGGGGGTTGATTATCTGCATTTTTATCCCAAAAAACTGGTTTTTCGGGGATAATTCCAGATTTTCCTTTGAACGACAATAAACTTTTTTCAAAATTCAGCTAGCCCGCGCCGAGACGCGTCTTTTGACGTATCGCACGTGCCCCTAGCTCGCAAAAAATTTTTTAATTCTATCACATAGCTTCTACCTAGATACAGTAAATTCCACCTTAGGGAACGAAATTTTTATTAAAACAGTGATATCTACAGTTTTCAGTGCGCGATTTTTGAGCTGTTTTCAGCGTATATCGACTGGAGTAGTGTTCCGCTCACTCCCTGACAATTTTGACACATCCGCACGCACAAAAAATTTCTACCCTCCCACACTTTGCAAAATTTTCGAAATTTTTATAGGAAAATCGTTCACAATAAATCCAAATTTAAATTTTCTTTTGTTTTAAAATTGTTATTTAGTTTCTGTCATAGTCAGCTACCATCCCTGCATTGAAGGCTGCGATCCGTAGCCCGAAGCCCAGACTGGGGGTTGATTATCTGCATTTTTATCCCAAAAAACTGGTTTTTCGGGGATAATTCCAGATTTTCCTTTGAACGACAGTAAACTTTTTTCAAAATTCAGCTAGCCCGCGCCGAGACGCGTCTTTTGACGTATCGCACGTGCCCCTAGCTCGCAAAAAATTTTTTAATTCTATCACATAGCTTCTACCTAGATACAGTAAATTCCACCTTAGGGAACGAAATTTTTATTAAAACAGTGATATCTACAGTTTTCAGTGCGCGATTTTTGAGCTGTTTTCAGCGTATATCGACTGGAGTAGTGTTCCGCTCACTCCCTGACAATTTTGACACATCCGCACGCACAAAAAATTTCTACCCTCCCACACTTTGCAAAATTTTCGAAATTTTTATAGGAAAATCGTTCACAATAAATCCAAATTTAAATTTTCTTTTGTTTTAAAATTTTTATTTAGTTTCTGTCATAGTCAGCTACCATCCCTGCATTGAAGGCTGCGATCCGTAGCCCGAAGCCCAGACTGGGGGTTGATTATCTGCATTTTTATCCCAAAAAACTGGTTTTTCGGGGATAATTCCAGATTTTCCTTTGAACGACAATAAACTTTTTTCAAAATTCAGCTAGCCCGCGCCGAGACGCGTCTTTTGACGTATCGCACGTGCCCCTAGCTCGCAAAAAATTTTTTAATTCTATCACATAGCTTCTACCTAGATACAGTAAATTCCACCTTAGGGAACGAAATTTTTATTAAAACAGTGATATCTACAGTTTTCAGTGCGCGATTTTTGAGCTGTTTTCAGCGTATATCGACTGGAGTAGTGTTCCGCTCACTCCCTGACAATTTTGACACATCCGCACGCACAAAAAATTTCTACCCTCCCACACTTTGCAAAATTTTCGAAATTTTTATAGGAAAATCGTTCACAATAAATCCAAATTTAAATTTTCTTTTGTTTTAAAATTTGTATTTAGTTTCTGTCATAGTCAGCTACCATCCCTGCATTGAAGGCTGCGATCCGTAGCCCGAAGCCCAGACTGGGGGTTGATTATCTGCATTTTTATCCCAAAAAACTGGTTTTTCGGGGATAATTCCAGATTTTCCTTTGAACGACAATAAACTTTTTTCAAAATTCAGCTAGCCCGCGCCGAGACGCGTCTTTTGACGTATCGCACGTGCCCCTAGCTCGCAAAAAATTTTTTAATTCTATCACATAGCTTCTACCTAGATACAGTAAATTCCACCTTAGGGAACGAAATTTTTATTAAAACAGTGATATCTACAGTTTTCAGTGCGCGATTTTTGAGCTGTTTTCAGCGTATATCGACTGGAGTAGTGTTCCGCTCACTCCCTGACAATTTTGACACATCCGCACGCACAAAAAATTTCTACCCTCCCACACTTTGCAAAATTTTCGAAATTTTTATAGGAAAATCGTTCACAATAAATCCAAATTTAAATTTTCTTTTGTTTTAAAATTTTTATTTAGTTTCTGTCATAGTCAGCTACCATCCCTGCATTGAAGGCTGCGATCCGTAGCCCGAAGCCCAGACTGGGGGTTGATTATCTGCATTTTTATCCCAAAAAACTGGTTTTTCGGGGATAATTCCAGATTTTCCTTTGAACGACAGTAAACTTTTTTCAAAATTCAGCTAGCCCGCGCCGAGACGCGTCTTTTGACGTATCGCACGTGCCCCTAGCTCGCAAAAAATTTTTTAATTCTATCACATAGCTTCTACCTAGATACAGTAAATTCCACCTTAGGGAACGAAATTTTTATTAAAACAGTGATATCTACAGTTTTCAGTGCGCGATTTTTGAGCTGTTTTCAGCGTATATCGACTGGAGTAGTGTTCCGCTCACTCCCTGACAATTTTGACACATCCGCACGCACAAAAAATTTCTACCCTCCCACACTTTGCAAAATTTTCGAAATTTTTATAGGAAAATCGTTCACAATAAATCCAAATTTAAATTTTCTTTTGTTTTAAAATTTTTATTTAGTTTCTGTCATAGTCAGCTACCATCCCTGCATTGAAGGCTGCGATCCGTAGCCCGAAGCCCAGACTGGGGGTTGATTATCTGCATTTTTATCCCAAAAAACTGGTTTTTCGGGGATAATTCCAGATTTTCCTTTGAACGACAATAAACTTTTTTCAAAATTCAGCTAGCCCGCGCCGAGACGCGTCTTTTGACGTATCGCACGTGCCCCTAGCTCGCAAAAAATTTTTTAATTCTATCACATAGCTTCTACCTAGATACAGTAAATTCCACCTTAGGGAACGAAATTTTTATTAAAACAGTGATATCTACAGTTTTCAGTGCGCGATTTTTGAGCTGTTTTCAGCGTATATCGACTGGAGTAGTGTTCCGCTCACTCCCTGACAATTTTGACACATCCGCACGCACAAAAAATTTCTACCCTCCCACACTTTGCAAAATTTTCGAAATTTTTATAGGAAAATCGTTCACAATAAATCCAAATTTAAATTTTCTTTTGTTTTAAAATTTTTATTTAGTTTCTGTCATAGTCAGCTACCATCCCTGCATTGAAGGCTGCGATCCGTAGCCCGAAGCCCAGACTGGGGGTTGATTATCTGCATTTTTATCCCAAAAAACTGGTTTTTCGGGGATAATTCCAGATTTTCCTTTGAACGACAATAAACTTTTTTCAAAATTCAGCTAGCCCGCGCCGAGACGCGTCTTTTGACGTATCGCACGTGCCCCTAGCTCGCAAAAAATTTTTTAATTCTATCACATAGCTTCTACCTAGATACAGTAAATTCCACCTTAGGGAACGAAATTTTTATTAAAACAGTGATATCTACAGTTTTCAGTGCGCGATTTTTGAGCTGTTTTCAGCGTATATCGACTGGAGTAGTGTTCCGCTCACTCCCTGACAATTTTGACACATCCGCACGCACAAAAAATTTCTACCCTCCCACACTTTGCAAAATTTTCGAAATTTTTATAGGAAAATCGTTCACAATAAATCCAAATTTAAATTTTCTTTTGTTTTAAAATTTTTATTTAGTTTCTGTCATAGTCAGCTACCATCCCTGCATTGAAGGCTGCGATCCGTAGCCCGAAGCCCAGACTGGGGGTTGATTATCTGCATTTTTATCCCAAAAAACTGGTTTTTCGGGGATAATTCCAGATTTTCCTTTGAACGACAATAAACTTTTTTCAAAATTCAGCTAGCCCGCGCCGAGACGCGTCTTTTGACGTATCGCACGTGCCCCTAGCTCGCAAAAAATTTTTTAATTCTATCACATAGCTTCTACCTAGATACAGTAAATTCCACCTTAGGGAACGAAATTTTTATTAAAACAGTGATATCTACAGTTTTCAGTGCGCGATTTTTGAGCTGTTTTCAGCGTATATCGACTGGAGTAGTGTTCCGCTCACTCCCTGACAATTTTGACACATCCGCACGCACAAAAAATTTCTACCCTCCCACACTTTGCAAAATTTTCGAAATTTTTATAGGAAAATCGTTCACAATAAATCCAAATTTAAATTTTCTTTTGTTTTAAAATTTTTATTTAGTTTCTGTCATAGTCAGCTACCATCCCTGCATTGAAGGCTGCGATCCGTAGCCCGAAGCCCAGACTGGGGGTTGATTATCTGCATTTTTATCCCAAAAAACTGGTTTTTCGGGGATAATTCCAGATTTTCCTTTGAACGACAATAAACTTTTTTCAAAATTCAGCTAGCCCGCGCCGAGACGCGTCTTTTGACGTATCGCACGTGCCCCTAGCTCGCAAAAAATTTTTTAATTCTATCACATAGCTTCTACCTAGATACAGTAAATTCCACCTTAGGGAACGAAATTTTTATTAAAACAGTGATATCTACAGTTTTCAGTGCGCGATTTTTGAGCTGTTTTCAGCGTATATCGACTGGAGTAGTGTTCCGCTCACTCCCTGACAATTTTGACACATCCGCACGCACAAAAAATTTCTACCCTCCCACACTTTGCAAAATTTTCGAAATTTTTATAGGAAAATCGTTCACAATAAATCCAAATTTAAATTTTCTTTTGTTTTAAAATTTGTATTTAGTTTCTGTCATAGTCAGCTACCATCCCTGCATTGAAGGCTGCGATCCGTAGCCCGAAGCCCAGACTGGGGGTTGATTATCTGCATTTTTATCCCAAAAAACTGGTTTTTCGGGGATAATTCCAGATTTTCCTTTGAACGACAATAAACTTTTTTCAAAATTCAGCTAGCCCGCGCCGAGACGCGTCTTTTGACGTATCGCACGTGCCCCTAGCTCGCAAAAAATTTTTTAATTCTATCACATAGCTTCTACCTAGATACAGTAAATTCCACCTTAGGGAACGAAATTTTTATTAAAACAGTGATATCTACAGTTTTCAGTGCGCGATTTTTGAGCTGTTTTCAGCGTATATCGACTGGAGTAGTGTTCCGCTCACTCCCTGACAATTTTGACACATCCGCACGCACAAAAAATTTCTACCCTCCCACACTTTGCAAAATTTTCGAAATTTTTATAGGAAAATCGTTCACAATAAATCCAAATTTAAATTTTCTTTTGTTTTAAAATTTGTATTTAGTTTCTGTCATAGTCAGCTACCATCCCTGCATTGAAGGCTGCGATCCGTAGCCCGAAGCCCAGACTGGGGGTTGATTATCTGCATTTTTATCCCAAAAAACTGGTTTTTCGGGGATAATTCCAGATTTTCCTTTGAACGACAATAAACTTTTTTCAAAATTCAGCTAGCCCGCGCCGAGACGCGTCTTTTGACGTATCGCACGTGCCCCTAGCTCGCAAAAAATTTTTTAATTCTATCACATAGCTTCTACCTAGATACAGTAAATTCCACCTTAGGGAACGAAATATTTATTAAAACAGTGATATCTACAGTTTTCAGTGCGCGATTTTTGAGCTGTTTTCAGCGTATATCGACTGGAGTAGTGTTCCGCTCACTCCCTGACAATTTTGACACATCCGCACGCACAAAAAATTTCTACCCTCCCACACTTTGCAAAATTTTCGAAATTTTTATAGGAAAATCGTTCACAATAAATCCAAATTTAAATTTTCTTTTGTTTTAAATTTTTTATTTAGTTTCTGTCATAGTCAGCTACCATCCCTGCATTGAAGGCTGCGATCCGTAGCCCGAAGCCCAGACTGGGGGTTGATTATCTGCATTTTTATCCCAAAAAACTGGTTTTTCGGGGATAATTCCAGATTTTCCTTTGAACGACAATAAACTTTTTTCAAAATTCAGCTAGCCCGCGCCGAGACGCGTCTTTTGACGTATCGCACGTGCCCCTAGCTCGCAAAAAATTTTTTAATTCTATCACATAGCTTCTACCTAGATACAGTAAATTCCACCTTAGGGAACGAAATTTTTATTAAAACAGTGATATCTACAGTTTTCAGTGCGCGATTTTTGAGCTGTTTTCAGCGTATATCGACTGGAGTAGTGTTCCGCTCACTCCCTGACAATTTTGACACATCCGCACGCACAAAAAATTTCTACCCTCCCACACTTTGCAAAATTTTCGAAATTTTTATAGGAAAATCGTTCACAATAAATCCAAATTTAAATTTTCTTTTGTTTTAAAATTTGTATTTAGTTTCTGTCATAGTCAGCTACCATCCCTGCATTGAAGGCTGCGATCCGTAGCCCGAAGCCCAGACTGGGGGTTGATTATCTGCATTTTTATCCCAAAAAACTGGTTTTTCGGGGATAATTCCAGATTTTCCTTTGAACGACAATAAACTTTTTTCAAAATTCAGCTAGCCCGCGCCGAGACGCGTCTTTTGACGTATCGCACGTGCCCCTAGCTCGCAAAAAATTTTTTAATTCTATCACATAGCTTCTACCTAGATACAGTAAATTCCACCTTAGGGAACGAAATTTTTATTAAAACAGTGATATCTACAGTTTTCAGTGCGCGATTTTTGAGCTGTTTTCAGCGTATATCGACTGGAGTAGTGTTCCGCTCACTCCCTGACAATTTTGACACATCCGCACGCACAAAAAATTTCTACCCTCCCACACTTTGCAAAATTTTCGAAATTTTTATAGGAAAATCGTTCACAATAAATCCAAATTTAAATTTTCTTTTGTTTTAAAATTTGTATTTAGTTTCTGTCATAGTCAGCTACCATCCCTGCATTGAAGGCTGCGATCCGTAGCCCGAAGCCCAGACTGGGGGTTGATTATCTGCATTTTTATCCCAAAAAACTGGTTTTTCGGGGATAATTCCAGATTTTCCTTTGAACGACAATAAACTTTTTTCAAAATTCAGCTAGCCCGCGCCGAGACGCGTCTTTTGACGTATCGCACGTGCCCCTAGCTCGCAAAAAATTTTTTAATTCTATCACATAGCTTCTACCTAGATACAGTAAATTCCACCTTAGGGAACGAAATATTTATTAAAACAGTGATATCTACAGTTTTCAGTGCGCGATTTTTGAGCTGTTTTCAGCGTATATCGACTGGAGTAGTGTTCCGCTCACTCCCTGACAATTTTGACACATCCGCACGCACAAAAAATTTCTACCCTCCCACACTTTGCAAAATTTTCGAAATTTTTATAGGAAAATCGTTCACAATAAATCCAAATTTAAATTTTCTTTTGTTTTAAATTTTTTATTTAGTTTCTGTCATAGTCAGCTACCATCCCTGCATTGAAGGCTGCGATCCGTAGCCCGAAGCCCAGACTGGGGGTTGATTATCTGCATTTTTATCCCAAAAAACTGGTTTTTCGGGGATAATTCCAGATTTTCCTTTGAACGACAATAAACTTTTTTCAAAATTCAGCTAGCCCGCGCCGAGACGCGTCTTTTGACGTATCGCACGTGCCCCTAGCTCGCAAAAAATTTTTTAATTCTATCACATAGCTTCTACCTAGATACAGTAAATTCCACCTTAGGGAACGAAATTTTTATTAAAACAGTGATATCTACAGTTTTCAGTGCGCGATTTTTGAGCTGTTTTCAGCGTATATCGACTGGAGTAGTGTTCCGCTCACTCCCTGACAATTTTGACACATCCGCACGCACAAAAAATTTCTACCCTCCCACACTTTGCAAAATTTTCGAAATTTTTATAGGAAAATCGTTCACAATAAATCCAAATTTAAATTTTCTTTTGTTTTAAAATTTTTATTTAGTTTCTGTCATAGTCAGCTACCATCCCTGCATTGAAGGCTGCGATCCGTAGCCCGAAGCCCAGACTGGGGGTTGATTATCTGCATTTTTATCCCAAAAAACTGGTTTTTCGGGGATAATTCCAGATTTTCCTTTGAACGACAATAAACTTTTTTCAAAATTCAGCTAGCCCGCGCCGAGACGCGTCTTTTGACGTATCGCACGTGCCCCTAGCTCGCAAAAAATTTTTTAATTCTATCACATAGCTTCTACCTAGATACAGTAAATTCCACCTTAGGGAACGAAATTTTTATTAAAACAGTGATATCTACAGTTTTCAGTGCGCGATTTTTGAGCTGTTTTCAGCGTATATCGACTGGAGTAGTGTTCCGCTCACTCCCTGACAATTTTGACACATCCGCACGCACAAAAAATTTCTACCCTCCCACACTTTGCAAAATTTTCGAAATTTTTATAGGAAAATCGTTCACAATAAATCCAAATTTAAATTTTCTTTTGTTTTAAAATTTTTATTTAGTTTCTGTCATAGTCAGCTACCATCCCTGCATTGAAGGCTGCGATCCGTAGCCCGAAGCCCAGACTGGGGGTTGATTATCTGCATTTTTATCCCAAAAAACTGGTTTTTCGGGGATAATTCCAGATTTTCCTTTGAACGACAGTAAACTTTTTTCAAAATTCAGCTAGCCCGCGCCGAGACGCGTCTTTTGACGTATCGCACGTGCCCCTAGCTCGCAAAAAATTTTTTAATTCTATCACATAGCTTCTACCTAGATACAGTAAATTCCACCTTAGGGAACGAAATATTTATTAAAACAGTGATATCTACAGTTTTCAGTGCGCGATTTTTGAGCTGTTTTCAGCGTATATCGACTGGAGTAGTGTTCCGCTCACTCCCTGACAATTTTGACACATCCGCACGCACAAAAAATTTCTACCCTCCCACACTTTGCAAAATTTTCGAAATTTTTATAGGAAAATCGTTCACAATAAATCCAAATTTAAATTTTCTTTTGTTTTAAAATTTTTATTTAGTTTCTGTCATAGTCAGCTACCATCCCTGCATTGAAGGCTGCGATCCGTAGCCCGAAGCCCAGACTGGGGGTT
Organism: Diarsia brunnea; assembly: GCA_949774965.1. Classification (NCBI taxonomy): domain Eukaryota; kingdom Metazoa; phylum Arthropoda; class Insecta; order Lepidoptera; family Noctuidae; genus Diarsia; species Diarsia brunnea. Next base: position 11,548 of record CATKRU010000004.1, read on the forward strand.
GATTATCTGCATTTTTATCCCAAAAAACTGGTTTTTCGGGGATAATTCCAGATTTTCCTTTGAACGACAATAAACTTTTTTCAAAATTCAGCTAGCCCGCGCCGAGACGCGTCTTTTGACGTATCGCACGTGCCCCTAGCTCGCAAAAAATTTTTTAATTCTATCACATAGCTTCTACCTAGATACAGTAAATTCCACCTTAGGGAACGAAATTTTTATTAAAACAGTGATATCTACAGTTTTCAGTGCGCGATTTTTGAGCTGTTTTCAGCGTATATCGACTGGAGTAGTGTTCCGCTCACTCCCTGACAATTTTGACACATCCGCACGCACAAAAAATTTCTACCCTCCCACACTTTGCAAAATTTTCGAAATTTTTATAGGAAAATCGTTCACAATAAATCCAAATTTAAATTTTCTTTTGTTTTAAAATTTTTATTTAGTTTCTGTCATAGTCAGCTACCATCCCTGCATTGAAGGCTGCGATCCGTAGCCCGAAGCCCAGACTGGGGGTTGATTATCTGCATTTTTATCCCAAAAAACTGGTTTTTCGGGGATAATTCCAGATTTTCCTTTGAACGACAGTAAACTTTTTTCAAAATTCAGCTAGCCCGCGCCGAGACGCGTCTTTTGACGTATCGCACGTGCCCCTAGCTCGCAAAAAATTTTTTAATTCTATCACATAGCTTCTACCTAGATACAGTAAATTCCACCTTAGGGAACGAAATTTTTATTAAAACAGTGATATCTACAGTTTTCAGTGCGCGATTTTTGAGCTGTTTTCAGCGTATATCGACTGGAGTAGTGTTCCGCTCACTCCCTGACAATTTTGACACATCCGCACGCACAAAAAATTTCTACCCTCCCACACTTTGCAAAATTTTCGAAATTTTTATAGGAAAATCGTTCACAATAAATCCAAATTTAAATTTTCTTTTGTTTTAAAATTTTTATTTAGTTTCTGTCATAGTCAGCTACCATCCCTGCATTGAAGGCTGCGATCCGTAGCCCGAAGCCCAGACTGGGGGTTGATTATCTGCATTTTTATCCCAAAAAACTGGTTTTTCGGGGATAATTCCAGATTTTCCTTTGAACGACAGTAAACTTTTTTCAAAATTCAGCTAGCCCGCGCCGAGACGCGTCTTTTGACGTATCGCACGTGCCCCTAGCTCGCAAAAAATTATTTTGCCCACCCTCCCACCCTCTGTTCTATAGATATAGGTAGAAGGAAAACGGAGAGAGGTCGGCAAAATTTTCAAAATCTTTTTTAGCTTAACTCTAGTCATTCTAAGTGTTTGAAGGGAGAATCGCGTGTTTACACCTTATTCTGACAAAGCGTTGGTCAGTTACGCGCATTTTTAGATATTTAATAATTTTAAGTTGTTTTGACAGTCGTTTTCGACTCTGACAGTATTAATTAGTTATTAGTTATTATTAGAATTACACATATTATATTAATTGATTTTATTTATCGTTTTACATCTGTTGTCCCCCCTATACAGGGTCACAGTTATCAGTATACCCAGTGTCCAATATATACTCGTACTCGTACGAGCATCTCTTCTCCCGAGCAGATACATTTTCCGGACCTCCTCTTTACAGGGGTCCGTGTTGATTCTGTCTGCTCGAACCCGTTGCCATGTTCCGCACCCCATCAAGCACCATAAGGTCTCAGAGCTCCAGTGGCTCGCCGCGATCGGCGGAGAAAGCGGGGCCCACGACTCTTGACGCGAGGAGGAAGATTGTATTCGGAAACGATACACCCCTCGCGTCCAAGGAGAGCCTTGCTACTCCATCGACGCGCCGAGCCCCTGTCGCCGCTTCAGGGCCGCTCACGCAGCCGGAGGCCGGACACCGCAGTCGCATTGCGGAAGCGAGAGCTTGCCTGAATAAGGCAAAGCTTAATTTGGGCAACTCTCGCAATCTCAAGGCCGAGATTAAAACTGCGGTGCTCGAAGCCATAAACCGGCTGTTTGAGCTGGTCAAGGAGTCCGAGCTCGACAAGGCCCCTCCCGCACCCGTAGCCGTGCCGGTTCCCGCACCCACTGCTGACCACTGTCCCCCATCCTCTTCTGTCGAAGTTCTTGCTGGCCAGACTGAGCTCCTCAACACCATAAAGGAGCACATCTCGGAGTTGAAAGACAACTCCGAGAAACTCGATAGACTCCGAGACAGTCTGGCGAGCAGGGACAGTGTGGGGGAGACGACCTACGCAAGTGCAGCGGCCGTCAATAAGTGCCACACCGGGGCACAGGCCCTGGAGCGAACGACGCTGCACTCCGTGGTCGTCTCCTCTACACAGGAGACGGATACGGGGGCCGAGATACTCGAAAGAGTCAGGAAGGCAGTGGACGCGAAGGAGGGCTGGGTGCGTGTAGAGAGGGTCAGAAAAGCAAAGGACCAGAAGGTGATTATGGGGTGCGCGACAAAAGAGGAGAGGGAAAAATTAAAAAATAGGTTAGAGTCGGCCGGAGAGAACCTCGTCGTCGAGACCATGAAAAATCGGGACCCACTTCTGGTTCTTAGGGACGTGCTGTCAGTACATAGTGACGAAGATGTCTTGCGAGCCCTTAAGAACCAGAACCGGGAGATCTTTGATGGCCTCGGTGACGAGGAAAATAAAGTTTCTATAAAATTTAGAAAGAAAACGAGAAACCCGCATACAAACAGCGTTGTGCTGAGTGTTTCCCCAGCAATCTGGAGGCGAGCACTCTCTGGAGGCAAGCTCAGGATTGACCTCCAGAGAGTGCGCGTTGAAGACCAGACTCCTCTGGTGCAGTGTACCCGTTGCTTGGCTTACGGGCACGGCAAACGCCTGTGCACGGAGCCAGCCGATCTGTGCAGCCACTGCGGCGGAACTCACCTTAGGGTGGACTGCCCAGCTAAGCAGATCGGCGAAGCAGCGGTGTGCATCAACTGCGCCAGAGACAAGCTGGGGGAACACTCGCACAACGCGTTCAGTAGTTTGTGCCCGGTACGTAGGAAGTGGGACGCATTCGCAAGAGCAACTATAGCGTATTGCTAAGGTGGTCGATGCTCCCACTTCCGCGTACACAGAGACGACTGATTCGACACAACCAGATAGCAAACGCATTAAGCGAACCACTAGGGTTGGCTTAATGGAGAACGGTATTATGAGTCACCTTCTTGAGGAAGTGGCTCTAATTACGCTGGACCGTAAGCCAACTCTAGTGGAATCGTCAAGTTGTGTCGAATTGGTTGAAAATCTGTTTTGTGACTGTTTTCGTTTGTTCTTTTTCTTGGAGTAAAAACTTGTGATATGGGCAATTATATTATAATGATATAGGGTTAATATCACAGGCATGAAACCAAAGTACAAACAAGATAGGATAAAGCAGGGGACAGTATCACAACAAGGGCAGGAAAATAAAGGTAAAAACGTTAAAATCAAATTGTATCTTAAAAAATCGTTTAAAAGCTAAAAGGCAACAAAAAATAGTAAGTAATATACGAGTTCATTATAATATATGTCGCCGCGAGAGTGTCTATCTGCTGGGATCATTAGGCAATCTAATTAATAACCAGCTTATAATAATAGCTTAGCTTAGTTTTTTATAATCATTAATGAACCTGCCATCTCTGAGATATTTGTACAGTAATTATTACGGGATCGATATTGAAAGACATGAGCGACAGTGCCATCTGTTAGCTTTTGTGTTAACTACTACAGAGATGGTTTGTAATTGAATGGTCGAGGGCTCGAATAATGATTTATTAAACAGAGGTCTTTAACTAGAACTATAGTTAAAATTAAGATAAGCTAATTGATTATGAATATTGGGATTTTAATGATTGCTCACTTGAAATTAGGCTGTATAGGAGACGTCATTGCACATTGTTGTGAAGATGGCGGCGAATACGATTTTAATGATCAATAACTCAATTTATAATCTGAAACCACGACTAAATCAGTTTCTTTATGTAATTATAAACTAAAAAGTCATAAGATTATTTTGTAGAGCAATTTATTAGTAGAAAACCTGTTCTTTGTATTAAATCCTTTAATTAGCCGGAAATGGCGTAAATAACATTCTGTTGTAAAAAGTAATGAACCTATTAATTAGACATTAACTTAATAACACCTTCGCATTAATGTTGGTATTGTTTTATTGTTAAATAATTATTACAATCAATTGTGAACTATTTTAGTATTGTTTATTAGTTTTAACTGATTAAAAGTAATTAATAACAATACTGAGTACGTGGTACTTCCGCTAGACGGACTAGACAAGTAGACACGCGTGTGACGAAAGATGCACATTATCTCGCGTTTAGCAAATAATGAAAATGAAAGTGGTTTTTGATGTGATTTACATTAATTAGTGCAAACGAGAATTGTAACATGATTTAAATGGAGTTTCTTCAACCCATTCTTCTCCATAGTAACAATGATTCATGTGAATGGGTCTCAACCCCTGAAAAGTTTATAAGTGCCTGTAAATGGACTATTGTAAATAAACGTTTGGTGTTTGAGTCAAGTATTGTGTGTGATTTCAACTACCCATATACCCATCTACCACGAAGAGGAATCTAAGGCGAAGACAATATGGCGGAGGCCATTGATGTTTAGGAGCAGCGTTCCTTAGGTGGTTTTCCCGCCGTAACATCAGAAGAAAGGGATTTTATCTGCGCTTTGCTCATCAATATGCGCCGGAACATCCAAATGATGACATACAGGAAAATATTGAACTGAAGATTGATCGTCTAAAATTTGGCTGTATTTTCATCCTAGTGGTTGACAGATACCAACATGATAATTATGGCTTATTTCAACTTGAACACACATGACCCAGTAAGACAATAAGTTCACATGAAAATACTTTTTACATGGGAAAACAAACAATGAAGTTTTATGTGCCAGAAAACTTCATAGTCCAATCAAAATGACAAACATACAGTACAGCACAGAATGACCGAAGCAGCAAAATAAAAGAAACATGAACACTTGGAAAGCATATCAATAAAAATGAACCTACGGGATGAAACATCAAACCCGGGAAGTATTTTATTTTATTCATTTTAGTAACTGTAGTGCAGTTAACAATATTTTAACTTATCACATTACACACTGGCTAGGTTAATGCCACCTTAAATTGACACCCGTGGGATTAAAATATTAAGACATCTTTAATCACTTAAGGAGTGATAAGGTTATTACCCGTTCAAAGTTGTGATTAAAATATAAATCAGTACTTAATGTGTCTCAAACTGAACTCATGAATCAAATGATAGTTAGTTACTTGCATTCACACATTATTTAATTAACCAAGTATTAACTAAAGTCTGTTTTTTAATCTCGGAGACTAAAATGACATTACGTGGGTTGTCAGTTTTTTGCAATTTTTAAATAGTGATGTGCCACTACCGTAAATTGCCGTTAATGAAATCAATTAATATCGTTTTTCTATAATAAGTTATCCTGAGTAAAAGGTGTAGTTAGTTAGGTGTAATAATACACAAGTAATAAGGTGTAGATATATTTAACGTGAAACATTTTTAAATAAATAATTACAGGAATTCATTAATCATGCATGCATGTCATTTTACTTTAAATCTGTGTATATTTTAAACTATTAATGGATGAAATAAAAGGCATTTTAATTTTATAAATCAGATTCCAAAAATGACTCCATGTCTGAATCATCAGAGTCGCTGGCTACTTCTATTATAAATCGATCAGTAATGTCTTCGACTATATGACCCGGATGACGCATTTCATCCTCAATTTTAATAACGTGAGCCACAGTCTTTCCACCGCTGTGGGGTCACTTGACGAAGCCCTTCTCCAATCAAAAAGGCTTCGTACTTCATTCAATTTGAAAGTTTTATTATTTTTAGCAAGCGTGATTCGTTTCTATAAAAAAATTTGACGGCACGGTTGGCGCAGTGGCTAAGGGATTGGACTACTGCGCTGCGTGTCGCGGGTTCGATCCAAGCACAGAACAAATATTTGGATGGCCTACAGATAGTAATTGTTTCGGGTCTGGGTGTGTTTGTGTACGTGAGTTGTAAGTGTTAGTAAACGCAACCACGATAAACGAGAAATTCCTAGTGTGGGGCAACGTTTAAATTTTTTTTTTTAAGTTTTCGACGTATAGCTGAAAGAGTGAAATCGTCCAATTAGTCTTTGAAGTTTAATTTACGGCCAGGTATTTTCGGAGAGCTAAAATTTTAATTCTCTTTGTGCTCCTTCAGCACCCAGTAGATTGTAGCTCTGGATATGTTCAGGATTTCGGCAGTTTTTAAAACACATTCGTTTTTTTTCGGCGTCTCGGTTGGAGATTCGGTTTTCGTTTCAGTACGAACATATTTTGTAAGCGTTCATGATCATATCTTTTTCTGTTTGGCTAAATGATAATATGAGCTTACGTTTTTTTCTTGGCGATAAACTTTCTTCTTCACGCCTCCGCACAGTGTTTTATGAAGCCCGATTTTCGGACATCCCATTTTTATTGCAAAACTTGACAGAAATGATCATTTAAATGCAAGATCTCGTATCCCCATTTAGCTACCAAGTCTAGTTTCTGAGTTATAATTTTTTGAAAATCGACCAAATTCTATTTCGATTTTCAGAAAAAACAAAATTACATTTAATCTAAGCGTCATAGAAATAAGGATGTTAAGTACATTGACGGCGCATCTTATGGCGAGTATTTTAGTGCATAAATGAACCTCGTAACTTTGCTTGATCCCGATATATACGTGTTTTTCGGTTTTAAGTTTTTCTTAATTTTCTCGAAAATTCCGCCGTTTCGGGAAAAGTTGTTTATACTGAAATTATTTCGATAAGTTTTCCAATACACCACATAAATTTCACAACCCAATTCCATGGAACTTGGAAACCACAACGATTTTAAGTTTTATCCGCATTTTACGCCGTTAGGGTTGTCAAAATCTCAGATTTTTATTTATATCCGGATTTTAAATGCACTTGGTTTGCTATTTATTTCGAATTCTACATAAAAACAAACAAATGAAGTATACTTATCTAAAGGGGACTTTAAACTTGATATTTCTCGCAAGAAGTTGGTAGAATCGTCACAGCGTTAATTCGTCGGACTCTTTTTTCTTCACAAAATTGTTTACATGTACGTATTTATCAATTATATTATATTCCTCTCTGTTTCTCTTTTTTAAGTTATACCCGCCAAGTTGTTTCTGTACTACCATAACGTCAACTAGTAGAAAATGCCTAAGGCATTAAGTCCGCCTTTGTACAATGTTTTTTTACTTGTGTATAGAGTTTTTAACAAACAATAATAACGTAAACGTAACATCACGCCTGTAATCCCCGAAGGGTTAGGCAGAGGTGTACCTAATAGTACACCCACATTTCGCCAGTTATGTTTAAGTCCCATGTAATAGGGGGCGAGCCTAATCCCATCAACCGGGCACACATCCAAACTCCGTGGCTGTTACTGATAAATTCCTGATGGAAAAAACCAATGACACTTTGCCCGACCCGGGAATCGAACCCAGAACCTCATGCTCAGCAGTCGCGCTTGCAACTACTAGACCAACGAGGCAGTCAAATAAATAAAAATATTTTTTTGAAAGGTCCCTGTAGGCTGCCAGTAATTTGGTTCACGTTCTGTTTGTCATTCTGACAACGGAACTTTTACTTTTACGAAAAAATTGATCCACAAAATTAGGATTTTAATCCTAATTTTGTTGACATTGAAATTGACAACCCTAACAAAAATAGTTAAATTGGAATAACTTCTGAGTTCCATGGATTTGGGATGTCATAATCATGTGGTTTATTGGGGAAGTAAATAGAATTATTTTTGTATAAATAACTTTTCCCGAAACGGCGGAATTTTCGAGAAAATTAAGAAATACTAAAAACCGAAAAACCAGTATAAATCTCGATCTAACAAAGGTGCGAGGTTCATTTACGGACTAAAATACTCGGCATAAGATGCGCCATCAATGTACCTAACATCATTATTTCGTAACACGCTTAGTTTGTGCGTAATTAATTTTTTTCTTAATATCCGGATGGAAAAATTACGATTTTCAAAAAATTATAACTCAGAAACTAGACTTGGTAGCTAAATGGGGATACGAGATCTTGCATTTAAATGATCATTTCTGTCAAGTTTTGCAATAAAAATGGGATGTCCGAAAATCGGGCTTCATAAAACACTGTGCTCCGCGACGAAGTAGAAGGCTGAGCGTCCATGATAAATGTTCAGTGAAAACAAAAAACGTAACAAAACCACAACACTTAACACAAAAAATAACAAAGCAACAGAAACAAACTCAACGAAAATATAAAAAAAAACACTAGATATTGTATCGCAATAGACACAACGGGCGTATTCGAATACTTCAGAGGTTCAAGGACGAATAAGGTAAATAAAATGGCATCCAGTGTTGTTCCTGTTTAATGAGGGTTGGAGTTGGGGTGGGGGGTTGGTGGTCAAAATCACACACTAACTGCCGTATTATCATATTTATTTTTAGAATTCCAATTGTTTGTATGGTGTCAAGTTCCAATAATTGCCGTATTTTTCAAAAGTGCTGCCGTTTTATAAGAAAATGGTTCATATATCCGTTTTATCGTGTACGGGAACAACACTGATAGCATCTGTAATTTTTTTCTAATCGTCTAATAAATATAAAAAGTTACGATTCAACAAACCGGTATCGTAGGTACAACACTAAACAAAAAAGCTGGCAGCATTATTTGCAAGTTTGACATTTGCATCTGTCAATTTAGTCTCAGGGATTAAAAAACAGACTTTAGTATTAAATCTTGTTGTGTTTTGAAATGTCATTCAGAATAAAACATTTAATAGAAATAATTCTTATTAGAAATCCCTCCTAATTGACATTCAAGTGAGGAATTACAATTAAATACTTTATACAAACTTGTAAACATTTGTATTGGATAACATGTTTCAAGATTCATTAAAAACAAACAAAGTTGTCTGTCACTGGACACCCGGCAGATGTGAATCTTTGTATTGTAATGACACAATATGTCATGATAAATATTACAATAATTATTTATTTATTCAATATCTATCAATCGAATCTACATCTGACCTTACTACATCTCTAATTGATTAGCTTAAAGTTTTAAAAAAATAAATAAATAGATAAACAATTGATCCACAATAAACATTATTTTAATGGGAAAACGCAATGATAACATCATACTATTTCCCATTATAGCATACGAGTTGGATTCAATGCCAGGGTGCACATGTTTTACATTAGTAATGCTTTGTTATGTAACTGGTACTTATGTGTGTTTTATAACAAAACAATTAACGAAACATCAACGTTGTTCAACAAATTGTGACAATGAAATTCAGTGCGATAATTCAACAGAAAGCAAAGCTTTAAAGAAGTTAAATTGTGAATGTTTCACTAGTACAGTAACACAACCAATAGTGTTTTTAAAGTAGTTTTAATCAGATTAACTTTCCCATCTTAGTTTAATTACCATCTAAGTATGATAACTATTTAAAAATAATTGATTACCAAATTTTCATTACTAATTTAAACATTTAGTCAGACTACTTTGAGGGCCTAGTAGTAATGCACCATACAATTAAAGCGTGTGGGCCTGGATTCAATTCCCGAGTCTAACAATGTTGTTGAGTTTCTCCATCAGGAATTTCTCAGTAGCAGTCCAGACAATAATATTAACGGCAAACAGTCTTGCCCTTTAACAAGAGCCTTAAGCATTACTGGCAAAGTGATGATGTACACTTCTGCCTAACCCTTCTGGGATAGCAGGTGTGATGTTTACATAACATCTTTTCTTGTTCTATTATTTACCTGCATGACTTTTACATTCCAGATTCGAGGCAATTATCTTATAAAAGAGGAAATGATAGTAGAGCAAATTCACTACAAATATAAACAACATCAAGTACTACAGCCTGGTGAACAAATGACCGTGTCGCCGGCTATGAAGCTAACAAATGAGAAACAGCATGAGGACAGCCAACCCAGAATGACTGTTTCAGTGTTTACACACCATAAGTTAACATAAAAGGTGAGAAGTTTTCAAACTACTTCAAACACTTCACCACTGATATCAAACAGTGTTGCATTAAAAGGCTCAATACAATCGCCAATCAACCTACCTACCTACATGATGCTCATGTGTGATGAGTATCAGGTATTCCATTTTCATTATTTTAATGTTTTTGCAATCCTGCCAGTTGTAAGCAACAACTATTAACAAAAACTAAGTATTAGTACTAACAGTAACTAATGAAGTATAAAATAATAATACTCACAAAAAGCTAATGGTATCCGTGGAGGAAACAACTAGCGCAATAAGTAATACTCACAATGAATCACACAAATAATCTATCAGCAGCCGTGGAGGCAACTGGTAAAGAACCAACACAATAAATTATCTATCAACAGCCGTGTAGGCACTTGATAATGAACCCACACAACAAATGATCTATCAGAAGCCGTGGAGGTGACTGGTAATGAACCAACACAACAAATGATCTATCAGCAGCCGTGGAGGGAACTGATAAAATAATACTCTCATGTTATCCTGCTGGGTCCACGGCGTATTAAACGCCCAGAGCCTGGTTCCTTATATCCTGTCAAATCAAAGACTTCGTGCCTGTCACGGAGCAATGGTCCTAAACTCCTTATCCTGTAATCCTGCCAAATCAAAGACTTTGTGTCTATCACAGAGCGGTGTTCCTGATCCTATCCTTTTATCCTGTCAAATCCAAGACTTTGTGTCTATCACAGAGCATTACCTTCCCGTGAGAATGAACAAATAAAAACATACTACTCACACTACATTTACCAAATACAAATCACAATGTCTAAAGCTATCAATAATTTTATTTAAAACAAATCTAGTAGACAGTAGACCTATTATACAAGGTTGCAAAGTCAAGTCATAGTAAGCAACAATATTATCTGTTTGCTGAAAAAGCAAACAGCTTATCAAACAATATCAATCAAATCAATAAAATCAATGATGTTCGATAATTTTGTCAAAAATATTCTATTTAGCTAGTAGCTAATCAAACAATATTTTATTTAACTAGTAGCTGATCAAACAATATCAATAAATTCAACTAATGTCGTTGATAATTTTGCCAACAATGTTCTATTTAGCTAGTAGCTTATCAAACAATATTCTATTCAGCTAGTAGCTGATCAAACAACATCAATAAATTCAATTAATGTTGTTGAATAATGTTGCCAACAATATTCTATTTAGCTAGTAGCTAATCAAACAATATTCTATTTAGCTAGTAGCTAATCAAACAATATTTTATTCAACTAGTAGCTGATCAAACAATATCAATAAATTAAATTAATGTTGTTGATAATTTTGCCAACAATATTCTATTTAGCTAGTAGCAATCAAACAATATTCTATTCAGCTAGTAGCTGATCAAACAACATCAATAAATTCAATTAATGTTGTTGAATAATTTTGCCAACAATATTCTATTAAGCTAGTAGCTAATCAAACAATATTCTATTCAGCTAGTAGCTGATCAAACAATATAAAATAATTCAATTAATGTTGTTGAATAATTTTTCCAACAATATTCTATTTAGCTAGTAGCTAATCAAACAATATTCTATTCAGCTAGTAGCTGATCAAACTATCAATGAATTCAATTAATGCTGTTGAATAATTTTGCCAACAAAATTCTTGTGAGCTAGAAGTTGATCAAACAATATCAATAAACTCAATTCAATTAATGTAGTTGAATCATTCAGGCAACAATTGTTTTATTAAGCTAACAGCTTAGCATCCAATAACTTGAATAAAAATTCCAAACAGCTATAAATGTCTGTAACTGTGCATGTGTGTCTAGCAAGGTGATACAAAAATGCATTGAATGTCAGATCTATTACAAGGTTTCTATGTTGAATAAACCAATGAATGAATGTTACTAAATCCTACAATTGAATAAACATTGTAGGATAATAAAAGCAACAATAATCTGCCGACAAAATTTATCTCCACTATTTCAGATAACAACCACGAGACTACACTTAGGACAACGGACGGACGAGCGGACGGCAACGGCAAGTGCAGAGCGCGCACCGCCGATCAGAATGGCCGTGTCGCCGCGAGAGTGTCTATCTGCTGGGATCATTAAGCAATCTAATTAATAACCAGCTTATAATAATAGCTTAGCTTAGTTTTTTATAATCATTAATGAACCTGCCATCTCTGAGATATTTGTACAGTAATTATTACGGGATCGATATTGAAAGACATGAGCGACAGTGCCATCTGTTAGCTTTTGTGTTAACTACTACAGAGATGGTTTGTAATTGAATGGTCGAGGGCTCGAATAATGATTTATTAAACAGAGGTCTTTAACTAGAACTATAGTTAAAATTAAGATAAGCTAATTGATTATGAATATTGGGATTTTAATGATTGCTCACTTGAAATTAGGCTGTATAAGAGACGTCATTGCACATTGTTGTGAAGATGGCGGCGAATACGATTTTAATGATCAATAACTCAATTTATAATCTGAAACCACGACTAAATCAGTTTCTTTATGTAATTATAAACTAAAAAGTCATAAGATTATTTTGTAGAGCAATTTATTAGTAGAAAACCTGTTCTTTGTATTAAATCCTTTAATTAGCCGGAAATGGCGTAAATAACATTCTGTTGTAAAAAGTAATGAACCTATTAATTAGACATTAACTTAATAACACCTTCGCATTAATGTTGGTATTGTTTTATTGTTAAATAATTATTACAATCAATTGTGAACTATTTTAGTATTGTTTATTAGTTTTAACTGATTAAAAGTAATTAATAACAATACTGAGTACGTGGTACTTCCGCTAGACGGACTAGACAAGTAGACACGCGTGTGACGAAAGATGCACATTATCTCGCGTTTAGCAAATAATGAAAATGAAAGTGGTTTTTGATGTGATTTACATTAATTAGTGCAAACGAGAATTGTAACATGATTTAAATGGAGTTTCTTCAACCCATTCTTCTCCATAGTAACAATGATTCATGTGAATGGGTCTCAACCCCTGAAAAGTTTATAAGTGCCTGTAAATGGACTATTGTAAATAAACGTTTGGTGTTTGAGTCAAGTATTGTGTGTGATTTCAACTACCCATATACCCATCTACCACGAAGAGGAATCTAAGGCGAAGACAATATGGCGGAGGCCATTGATGTTTAGGAGCAGCGTTCCTTAGGTGGTTTTCCCGCCGTAACATATATAAATAAGCATTACAAGTAAATAAAGTTAATCATTATAAGTATAATTAAATCATATAACAGAAACAAATAAAACAGTACATCTTAAATAGTAAAATAAAATTTGAAAATCGCCAAAACTCACAGAATTGAGTGTGGTCTCTTCGGCCTCATAACAACAACTCGAATTTAAGTCTTAAAAAAGAGTACACAAGGGCTCTAACCACGTTAGAGGGACACTGGTGGGGCAGGAGTGTGGTTTTAGCCGGTTCGAGTCCGGCACTACCTCGACTATCTCACAGCCTGTGAGGTAGTCGAGGTGTCCGTGGGGATTTCCCACTCCTGCCAAAACAAAAAAAAAAAAAAAAAAAAAAAAAAAAAACCTAACCTAACCTAACCTAACCTTTTTTTTTTTTTTTTTTTTTTTTTTTTGGGTGGAAAATCCTCATGGATGTCCCCCGCCCCTAAGGGGCAGGGGGGTCTGTCAGACTCGTACTGACTAAAAACCACCCGTGTCCTTCACTCTCCTACGTCGGGGGTCACGGGAACAGAAGATACTTCCGCGACCCCCGGCTGGAGCCTGGCCTTGCGGCCTCGCCTCAGAAGGGCGCGTGCGGACACGCCGCGCGCCCGCCACCTCGGGTTCGGGTATCCCGAACCCATTCAGGGGGGCCGGAAGAGAGCGCTATCCGCCCTCCGCCTGCGCCCAGTGCGTCTGCTGCGGGCCGGGTGCGGGGAGTTGACCTCCCGCTCCCTTTCCGCAGCCTCCTTCTGCGAGACGACTGCTTCACAGAAGGACACCACCGCGTCCCAGGACTCGACGCTGCCGACCATCTTCTCGACCACGGCCGGCAGCGACAAGTCACTGCCTACTCCAGAGACGAGGGCACGGCGCGGTTCCTCCCAAGCGGCACACTCTGCCACTGTGTGCCGCGCCGTGTCCTCCAGACAGTCGACGCAGTGGTGACACCGGGCGTCCGGCTCCCTGTTTATGCGACACAGGTACTTCCCAAAGCAACCATGCCCGGTAAGCACCTGTGTCACCCGAAACGACAGGGAGCCGTGCCTCCTCTCGAGCCAGCGCTCGAGTACTGGCCGGATCGCCTCGATGGTGACGAGGCCGGCGGTAGGGCGCGAAAGCCTCTCCCGCCACTCCGCCACCAGGGCCGCGCGAAGCTGCGACCGACGCAACTCCATGTGTCGCTGCATCGGTCGCTCGCCACGCGCCCGCATTTCCTCGCGCCACCGATAAAGTGACGCGAGTACTTTTGCCTCGAGGTCCCAGGGCGGGGATCCGGCCAGTACTCCGGCCGCCCCGTGGGAGATCGTGCGATACCCCCTTATGACTCTGACGGCCATCGCACGCTGCGGTCTCCGCAGAACAGCAATAGTGCCGGCCGTCAGGTCAGCCGCCCAGATCGGGGCCCCGTAAAGGGCCATCGATCGCACGATCCCCACGTAGAGCCGCCTACAGGCGGCGCTCGGGCCCCCCAGATTGGGAAGCAGCGTTGACAGCGCCCCGGCCGCGCCCAACAACTTGGGCGCCAGCCGCCGGAAGTGAGGTCCGAAGTCCCACCGGCTGTCGAGCACCAATCCCAGGTACTTCATGGTAGACCCGACAGCGATTCGGACCCCACCGACCACAAGATGTGATCCGGCGGGTGGCGCCCGACGGGGGCCATGGAAAACTATAGCCTCCGTCTTGTTGAGGGCCACCTCCAGGCCGAGGCGCCGTATGCGGCCCACCACCAGTGAGACCGCAGCCGTCGCCAGCAACGCCGCCTCCCTGTACGAGCTCCCCCGGGCCGTGACCAGCGTGTCATCAGCGTAACACGTGAGGTCGACGCCCGGCGGGAGCTCGCCCCTCAGCACCCAGTCGTACCCGATGTTCCACAGGGGTGGCCCCAGGACCGAGCCCTGTGGAACACCGCTCGACATGGGGTGCTGGTGACCGCCATCACGTCCCACGTAGGTGACACACCTCTCCGTCAGGTAAGCCCCAACGATTTGGCGGAGGTAGGGAGGCACCCTATGGTAGACCAGGGCCTCCCTGATGCAACTCCAGGGCAGGGTGTTGAAGGCGTTGGAAATATCCAAAGACACTGCCAACATCACCCCGCCCCGGGACACCGCTTCCTCCGCCAGGACTCTCACACGCGACACGGCGTGAATAGTGGAGCGCCCATGCCGAAAGCCAAACTGGCAGTCGGCTAGATCCGGCCCCTCTCCGCACAAGTGGCCAACGAGGCGGGCAGCTATTATTCTTTCGAACAGCTTACATACCTCGCTTAGCAGCACTATGGGCCGGAACGCGGACGGTGAGTCCGCAGGGCGCCCCGCCTTCTTGAGTAGGACCAGATGACCAGCCTTCCATAGACTGGGAAACTGGCCCCGCTCAAGACACGCCGTGTAGAGTCCTCTCAGCTGGGGCTCCAGCTCCTTCAGAGCGAGGGCGAGCACTCGGCCGTGTATTCCGTCGGGCCCCGGAGCCGTATTCTTGGCCCGGAGCCGCAACACGGCCGCCCCCATCTCTGCCTGTGTCACCTCTGGGACGCTGATGGCGATCTCCTCTGTAGGCTCCGCGGCTGTGGGCAAAGCCATCGGCGGCGGCACATGCTCCTCTCTAGCCGGGAAGAGGGCTGCGACGACCTCCGTCAGCAGCTCGGGTTGGAGACTCTTCGTGAGTGGAGGCGCTGCGGCCCGAAGTTTCCCTCGAACCGCACGATAAGGACGCCCCCACGGATCTCCGTCCAGAGTCTCCAACATCTCCTCCCGGCTTCGCACCTTCGCCTCGCGGATGGCCAGCCGCAGAGCCTCCTTCGCCGCGCTGTACATCTCATACAGCGCGGCCTCCTCGTCAGGGACCCGACGACGTCTCCTCCGGTATCGGGTGTACTGGCGTCTCGATCTCACGCACGCGACGCGCAACTGCGCGATCGCGTCGGACCACCAGTACACCCGGCGCCTACCCGACTGTGTGTGGACCCGGGGCATGGACGCGTCGCTGATCTGCGTCATCGCCCCGAGGAACCACTGCGCCTCCTGTTCGACGTCGACGGGTCCGTTCGTTGCCGACTCTCGGAACCAGGCCTGAACAATGGCGGCCTCCTCGAGAAGCTCCCTGTCGATGCGCTTAAGCGCCCAGCGCGGACCGTCCGTAGACTGGGCCGGTGAACTGCGGCCAGCGGTGGTCTGGGCGGAGACGTCGAAACGGATGTATCTGTGATCCGACAACGTCTCCACCTCCACCGCGACACGCCAGCTCCGCACACGGCGGGCGACAGCAGGGCTCGCAAACGACACGTCCACTATGGACCCGCCTCGCTGCCGCACGCACGTGTGTACCGAACCCCGATTAAGGACGGTCAGGCCGGTCGTGACCAACCACTCCTCCAGCGCCTCACCCCTAGCATCGGTCACTGGGGATCCCCACGCCATGGATTTGGCGTTGAGATCACCCAGCAACAGAACAGGGCGAGGGTGGAGTCGGTCCACGACGGCACCCAACTCGACAAGGAAGCTCTCGAAGTCGGCGAGGCTCTTGTTGGGCGAGAAATACGCCCCAACAGTGCCAACGCCGTCCGCGAGGGCGGCTACCCAGCCGCGACCTCGGGACGGACTGCTCAGAGCCCCGCCAATGATGGCCACCGAACCGTCCAAGTCTCCCACCCAGTTGTCTCTGGGGGGGACAAAATACGGCTCGGCGACCACGGCCACATCGATCGACCACTGTGCCATGCTCTGGAGCAAAAGATCCTGAGCTCTGGCACAGTGGTTGATATTGCCCTGGAGGAGATGTAACAGCGCCATTAGTCACAGTTCATCTCCTCCACACCTCCGTCCCCGGACCGAGAGTCGGCCGTGTGGTTGCTTGGCTGAGGGGCTTGTTTAGGGCCCCCAGCCTTGCCACCCCTTTTCTTCCCCTTGGTGGGGGCACCGCAGGCTTTACTGCCCACCATGTGCTCGGCGGACCTCCCTGCCGCTGAACAGAGGCAGCAGTTTGGCGCCGCGGAGCACTGAGCCGCCTTGTGGCCGGGCTGACCGCAGCGGTGACAAAGACCGCTGCGGTCGATTTCGGCGGTGCAACAGGCCCCGACATGCCCAATGGCGAGGCACCTGAAGCACCGCATAGCCCTGGGTTGCAGGAGCTTCACCCTCGCTGCAACCCACCCCACCAACACACGCCCGGCGTCGGCGACCTTATTGGCCGCAGCCACCGGGCACCGCACCCAGATCGCACCCAGTCCGGAGGCATGGGTGCGTATCTCACCAGTCCGCACTTCGCCTGGCGGACAACCACCGGCTCGGGCGACGGCCGCCACGACCTCATCCGGGGTCACCGAGTCGTCCAGACCTTCGACCCGCAACTCGGCGGTCTTCACCGGTCTGGAGACCCGGACATCCTCCGGATTGAGGACCTCTCGTAATTTGGCGGCCAACATGTCCGCCCTCTCACCGCTAGAGGCACCAGCCACCTCGAGTAGCCGCGCTCCCGTCCTCGCCGACCTCATCTTGAAGCCGGTTGGTGTGCCGAGGTCGGGAAACGCGACCTTCGCCTTCGCCTCCGTAAGGACCGCCTTGTAGGTGATGCCCCTTTCGACGGCTCCGGGCTGCAGTGTTAAAACCACAGCCGCAGAGCGTGGGGCTCGAACCTTAGGCGGTCCCTGGGCCTTCTTGGCTGATGCTGGTGCCTCAGCCCGAGCCGGTGGTCCCGCATCTCGTGCCTGCGGGGCCGCCTTCTTCTTTCCCTTCTTTTTCTTCCTGACGACCTCCACCCAGCTCTCCGTCGGAGTCTCGGGCTCGGTCGTCAGGGTCGCGGACTTTGGTGCCTGCGGCGCCGCCTTCTTCTTTCCCTTCTTCTTTTTTTTCGCCGGGGACTCCGACGCCGCAGGTGCGGGCGCAGGCTCCGGTGGCGCGGGCCTCGGTGTCGCGGCCGCGGGCCCAGCCATCCTCCTCTGGTCAGCGGCTAGCGGAGGCCTGAGGATTGGGGCCGGAGGCA
Organism: Diarsia brunnea; assembly: GCA_949774965.1. Lineage (NCBI taxonomy): Eukaryota > Metazoa > Arthropoda > Insecta > Lepidoptera > Noctuidae > Diarsia > Diarsia brunnea. The sequence continues at coordinate 29,769 of CATKRU010000004.1, forward strand.
GCCGGGACGCCAGCTCCTCCAGTCGAGCCCCGACCATCTTCCCGCACTGCAACATACAGATGCGGGCGATCTTCTCGTTCTCCGCATCCGCAAGTGTGCGGGTCGAGGTCGGGGCCGGCAACGCAACCGACGACGTCGAGGCGACGGCGGGCGCTGGGCCAGCCGCACCGGGAGCCGCGGACAGGGCGGCAAACTGCCGCTTGAGGTCCTCCAGCTCGGATCGGAGACGGCTGTTCTCCTCCCACAGCTTCGCCGTCTCCTCCGAGCTCGTCCTCATAAGGAGGACCTCAGCCGCCTCTTTGATGCCGTCCGCGGCCTCCTTTAAGGCGCGCGTGAACGTGCCCTTCAAGTTGCCCGACTTAGTCGCAACCTTCAGGACAACGTCCACGCCGTCCAGCACCTGGCGAGTCAGCGCCACCGCCGACATGTCGCCTCCTTCTGCCATACGGGCAGCGCGCCGCTCGCGAGCTTGCTCGGCCAACCTGCCGACCTCGTCAGCCACAGCAGCCTTGCGCACCGCCCGTCTGGCAGCGTTGGCCTCCGCCTTGTTGGACCCTAGGAGGGACTCCTCACTAGGATCCGCACTCATGGGCTCAGTGTCGCCGTCCGTCACCCCCAAAACCGGCCCCTCTGAGGCGGGTGGTGGAGGCGGCAGGAAGCGGCCCCGCCCATCCCGACCATCTAAAAGCCGGGCATCCCGACCCCTACGTGCCGTTGTAACCTTCGCTGCCGATACGTTCTCCTCGCTAGAGGAGAGACCCATCGACAGCGAGTCCATCGAACGCGAGCCCAGCGGGCGCTTCCGCGTCCCGCGCGTCGCTCCTGCGACCTCCTTGTTGCACAGGGGCTCCAGGCTAACCCGGAGCTCCCTTCCGCACTGGCGTGCGCCCTCTTGTGCCTCCACCTCGGAAAAGGTGGATACACAAGAGCGCGCCCGCGATGATTGTTGGCGCCGGCCAGCGGTAGACCGCTGACCCGCGAGACCATTGGTGCCCCCCCCAGATACGGTGGGGCAGCCCTCGTGAGAGGGGCGGGATTCCCCCCGAAGGGGACCCGCCTGGGGATTTGTTTCCAGTAGTCGTGATTCCATTGTTTTCCTTTTTTAAAGGGTGCGGTCCCTTTCCCCCCCCCCCCCCTGCGCTAACGGCCGGATTCCCTCTGACCATACATCCCTTCGGCACGCGAGACCTTGGGATTTGGGTTATTTTTTAGAGAGGTTGTCTTCCTCGCGGCCCAGACCTAATGACACAGGCCCCCGGTCCTGGACTCAGGATTACGGGTTGGCCGACGGCTGGTCAGAACCAACCGCCGCCCCGACTCGCCCACGCTGCCGCCGGATGCCGGACAGACGCAACGCAGGCAATCCCCCACTGTGAGTCCACTCGGCCCACCCTCTGTAAGCAGAGGTGGAGAGTGGACGACGGTGGAGGACCCACCACGCAGAAATTCGCCACAGAGAACAATCTCTCGATTATTCTCTGTGCCCAGGATGCACCGGCCCGACGACTGCTCTTTCCCCCGAACGTATTCGAAAGGAACCAGCAGCCATCAGGCACACGAGGAGGTTTTCTGCCTGCACCCCACCTAACCTAACCTAACCTAACCTTTTTTTTTTTTTTTTTTTTTTGGGTGGAAAATCCTCATGGATGTCCCCCGCCCCTAAGGGGCAGGGGGGTCTGTCAGACTCGTACTGACTAAAAACCACCCGTGTCCTTCACTCTCCTACGTCGGGGGTCACGGGAACAGAAGATACTTCCGCGACCCCCGGCTGGAGCCTGGCCTTGCGGCCTCGCCTCAGAAGGGCGCGTGCGGACACGCCGCGCGCCCGCCACCTCGGGTTCGGGTATCCCGAACCCATTCAGGGGGGCCGGAAGAGAGCGCTATCCGCCCTCCGCCTGCGCCCAGTGCGTCTGCTGCGGGCCGGGTGCGGGGAGTTGACCTCCCGCTCCCTTTCCGCAGCCTCCTTCTGCGAGACGACTGCTTCACAGAAGGACACCACCGCGTCCCAGGACTCGACGCTGCCGACCATCTTCTCGACCACGGCCGGCAGCGACAAGTCACTGCCTACTCCAGAGACGAGGGCACGGCGCGGTTCCTCCCAAGCGGCACACTCTGCCACTGTGTGCCGCGCCGTGTCCTCCAGACAGTCGACGCAGTGGTGACACCGGGCGTCCGGCTCCCTGTTTATGCGACACAGGTACTTCCCAAAGCAACCGTGCCCGGTAAGCACCTGTGTCACCCGAAACGACAGGGAGCCGTGCCTCCTCTCGAGCCAGCGCTCGAGTACCGGCCGGATCGCCTCGATGGTGACGAGGCCGGCGGTAGGGCGCGAAAGCCTCTCCCGCCACTCCGCCACCAGGGCCGCGCGAAGCTGCGACCGACGCAACTCCACGACGCAACTTCCATCAAATACAATGTGTTTTCGTACCTAAACCTAAACAAGGTCTAACACTGTTTCATCAAAACATTGCAGGCATTATGAACAAGGTAGATGAGATAACGATAGCGATTAATGAACTGTCTCGGAATGCTAGGGAAATTGACGTCATGTGTTTTTGTGAAACATTCATGCAAATGAAATCGGAGTCACTTCTTAGGATACCGGGCTACAAATTAGTTACTTCGTATTGTCGGAACAATAAACGGGGTGGTACATGCATACTCATTAGAAACGAAATGACTTGTACTAAGTTAGATAATTTTATAAATGACATTGCATGTAATTTCAATTTTGAATGTTCTGGAATAGAATTAACGATTCAACAAATCATTGTTATTTGTGTTTATAGAACACCAAACAGCAACCCAAAGGTATTCTTGGAAAAGTTGGAAACGTTACTAAATAGAGTCTCAAAAAAAGCGAAAAAGGTAATTCTTTGTGGTGATTGGAATTTGGACATCATAAAACCAACCAAGAGCTGTCAAGAACTTCTAGGGCTGTTAAAAAACTTCAATATTGAATTACATATAAAGACACCAACACGAAAGCAGTCATGTTTAGATTTATTTGCAAGCAATATTAAACAAGCCAAAGGTGAGGTTCACCATCTAGCCTTATCCGATCATGAGACAGGCCAGACACTATCAATACCGACTAAGTTACCTAAACCTATTCTAAGTTGGTTTGAATACAGAAGGGACTATCATGAAGAAAATATCCAGAGGTTTTCTGAATGTATGTCAGCACTTTCATTCTCTGACATGTATCTTAAGGATAATTTAGAAGATGCATTTCAGGAATTCCATTCGACATTACGGCTTTTTTATGACCTTTGCTTTCCTGTACGAAAAATAAAAAGGTCGAACAGAACAAATAATACCGTGTGGTTGACGAAGGGTATAAGGAAGTCGTGTGTACGTAAACGATACATGCACTTAAAAACTATACATAGTAAGTCACACAAAAGTAAGGTAAAAAGAAAGTATAAAAAATATAGTGTTATTCTTAAACATTGTATAAATAAATCTCAACAAATAAATAACAAAAGATACATAGAGAATGGGAAAAACAAATGCAAAGCTACCTGGGACATTATAAATAAAAAAATAGGTGACATTCCACATAACCATGACGTAAATCAAATAGTATTAGACAACAACAAAATCATTGACCCTCAAAACATTTGTGAGACGTATAATGAATACTATATTAATTTGACAAATAATAATAAATTTACTTATAAAAATGACGCGTTTAAAAGATATATGGACATTGATAATAATAATACAATATTTCTAAATCCCAGTGACACCATAGAAGTGTTCAGGGTAATCCAAAACCTAAAAAATACTCCAGCCGTGGGCTACGACGAAATAAATACAAAAGTAATCAAAGCGTGTGCCGGTCAGCTATGCAAACCGTTAAGCTATTTAATTAACATGTCGTTTACAGAAGGCATCTTTCCACATGATTTAAAGAGGTCAATAGTCAAACCAATGTATAAAAATGGGGATAAATCTGACGTAGCGAACTATCGACCTATAACATTAATTCCAATAATATCAAAAATATTTGAGAAAATAATGTTAAAGAGACTATATGAATATGTAGACAAGTATAATTTACTAAGGCAAGAACAATTTGGGTTCCGGAAAAATAGCACCACTTCGCTGGCATGTTTCAATCTAATAAAGATAGTAACTCAGGCTATGAATGATAGCCTGCCAGTGGTAGCCATTTTCCTTGACATGAGTAAAGCCTTCGACTTTGTCGATCATAAACTATTGCTTCGTAAACTGGAGAAATATGGCATAAGGGGGCAAGCTAATAATTGGATAAAATCGTATCTAAGTGACAGACATCAATGTGTGCAAATGTCAAAAGTCATTGACGGAAATAAAATAGACTTTAATTCAAAGTACAAAACTAACGCAGTAGGAGTCCCTCAAGGCAGCGTGATGGGATCGTTTTTATTTTTACTTTATATAAATGACCTTCCTAACGCAACACACCATGAGACAATCCTCTTTGCTGACGACACGACATTAATAATAAAATGCAATGACAAATATAAATTAGAAGAAGAAATTAATGACGCAATCCGAAACATAATTAGTTGGCTAGAAGGAAACAATTTAAAAATAAACATTAGTAAAACAAAAATCATTCAATTTCAAACTTATAAATCTAACTTTAAGAATCTGTGCATAAAATACGGAGACAATACCATAGCACAAGTCGACAAAACAAAATTTCTGGGTATAACAGTAGATCAGAATTGTAACTGGAAAGCACATATTAATGACGTATGCGATAAAGTTGACAAATTCGTTTATGCAATAAAAAGAATTAAAGCAACAGTATCGGTAGATGCAGCAGTCACTGCATACCACGGGTACGTGTCCTCCGTACTCTCCTATGGTATTATACTGTGGGGTAATTCGACTGAAATGATCAGAGCATTTCGGGTACAGAAGAAGTGTGTAAGGGCAATATCTGGTGTCTGGTTTTTGGACAGCTGTCGACCATTATTTAAGAAACTTCGCATTTTGCCGTTACCCTGCATTTATATCAGGGAACTATGTATGTTAGTAAAACAACATCCGCATTACTTCCGTATGCAATCAGAGGTAACTAACAAGAAAGCTCCTCCTAGAAACAAATATAAATTCGAATTGAATATACCTCATTGCAAATTACAATTGTTTAGAAAAAATGTATACATTACTGCGATGCAGGTATATAATAGGTTGCCTAACTCATTCAAGGAGCTTCCTATTAACATGTTTAAGAAAAAGCTGACAAACTGGCTATTGTGTAATTGTTTTTATGACATTCATGAATTCATGGACTTCTGTAAAAAATTAAGATAATAATTTAATTAATTATGACATAAACATTTTTATTTTTGTATTAATTATGACATTCAATTTCAATTTTTATCTAATGACATTTTAATTTCCAGGCTTATTATTATGACATTCAATTTCAGATGTTTATACCTATTATTTATTATAAAACTGGCATGGTACCTATTCATTAAAATATTATCTTATGGACAATTATAAACTGTAAAACTAATATAATATTTGTACACCATTTATTATGGTAGAATGTAAGAAACCTTTTTAATAACCTAACACCATACAATGTACAACTGCATTCTTACAAATAAATAAATTCTATTCTATTCTATTCTATTCTATTCTATTCTATTCTATTCTATTCTATTCTATTCTATTCTATTCTATTCTATTCATGTGTCGCTGCATCGGTCGCTCGCCACGCGCCCGCATTTCCTCGCGCCACCGATAAAGTGACGCGAGTACTTTTGCCTCGAGGTCCCAGGGCGGGGATCCGGCCAGTACTCCGGCCGCCTCGTGGGAGATCGTGCGATACCCCCTTATGACTCTGACGGCCATCGCACGCTGCGGTCTCCGCAGAACAGCAATAGTGCCGGCCGTCAGGTCAGCCGCCCAGATCGGGGCCCCGTAAAGGGCCATCGATCGCACGATCCCCACGTAGAGCCGCCTACAGGCGGCGCTCGGGCCCCCCAGATTGGGAAGCAGCGTTGACAGCGCCCCGGCCGCGCCCAACAACTTGGGCGCCAGCCGCCGGAAGTGAGGTCCGAAGTCCCACCGGCTGTCGAGCACCAATCCCAGGTACTTCATGGTAGACCCGACAGCGATTCGGACCCCACCGACCACAAGATGTGATCCGGCGGGTGGCGCCCGACGGGGGCCATGGAAAACTATAGCCTCCGTCTTGTTGAGGGCCACCTCCAGGCCGAGGCGCCGTATGCGGCCCACCACCAGTGAGACCGCAGCCGTCGCCAGCAACGCCGCCTCCCTGTACGAGCTCCCCCGGGCCGTGACCAGCGTGTCATCAGCGTAACACGTGAGGTCGACGCCCGGCGGGAGCTCGCCCCTCAGCACCCAGTCGTACCCGATGTTCCACAGGGGTGGCCCCAGGACCGAGCCCTGTGGAACACCGCTCGACATGGGGTGCTGGTGACCGCCATCACGTCCCACGTAGGTGACACACCTCTCCGTCAGGTAAGCCCCAACGATTTGGCGGAGGTAGGGAGGCACCCTATGGTAGACCAGGGCCTCCCTGATACAACTCCAGGGCAGGGTGTTGAAGGCGTTGGAAATATCCAAAGACACTGCCAACATCACCCCGCCCCGGGACACCGCTTCCTCCGCCAGGACTCTCACACGCGACACGGCGTGAATAGTGGAGCGCCCATGCCGAAAGCCAAACTGGCAGTCGGCTAGATCCGGCCCCTCTCCGCACAAGTGGCCAACGAGGCGGGCAGCTATTATTCTTTCGAACAGCTTACCCACCTCGCTTAGCAGCACTATGGGCCGGAACGCGGACGGTGAGTCCGCAGGGCGCCCCGCCTTCTTGAGTAGGACCAGATGACCAGCCTTCCATAGACTGGGAAACTGGCCCCGCTCAAGACACGCCGTGTAGAGTCCTCTCAGCTGGGGCTCCAGCTCCTTCAGAGCGAGGGCGAGCACTCGGCCGTGTATTCCGTCGGGCCCCGGAGCCGTATTCTTGGCCCGGAGCCGCAACACGGCCGCCCCCATCTCTGCCTGTGTCACCTCTGGGACGCTGATGGCGATCTCCTCTGTAGGCTCCGCGGCTGTGGGCAAAGCCATCGGCGGCGGCACATGCTCCTCTCTAGCCGGGAAGAGGGCTGCGACGACCTCCGTCAGCAGCTCGGGTTGGAGACTCTTCGTGAGTGGAGGCGCTGCGGCCCGAAGTTTCCCTCGAACCGCACGATAAGGACGCCCCCACGGATCTCCGTCCAGAGTCTCCAACATCTCCTCCCGGCTTCGCACCTTCGCCTCGCGGATGGCCAGCCGCAGAGCCTCCTTCGCCGCGCTGTACATCTCATACAGCGCGGCCTCCTCGTCAGGGACCCGACGACGTCTCCTCCGGTATCGGGTGTACTGGCGTCTCGATCTCACGCACGCGACGCGCAACTGCGCGATCGCGTCGGACCACCAGTACACCCGGCGCCTACCCGACTGTGTGTGGACCCGGGGCATGGACGCGTCGCTGATCTGCGTCATCGCCCCGAGGAACCACTGCGCCTCCCGTTCGACGTCGACGGGTCCGTTCGTTGCCGACTCTCGGAACCAGGCCTGAACAATGGCGGCCTCCTCGAGAAGCTCCCTGTCGATGCGCTTAAGCGCCCAGCGCGGACCGTCCGTAGACTGGGCCGGTGAACTGCGGCCAGCGGTGGTCTGGGCGGAGACGTCGAAACGGATGTATCTGTGATCCGACAACGTCTCCACCTCCACCGCGACACGCCAGCTCCGCACACGGCGGGCGACAGCAGGGCTCGCAAACGACACGTCCACTATGGACCCGCCTCGCTGCCGCACGCACGTGTGTACCGAACCCCGATTAAGGACGGTCAGGCCGGTCGTGACCAACCACTCCTCCAGCGCCTCACCCCTAGCATCGGTCACTGGGGATCCCCACGCCATGGATTTGGCGTTGAGATCACCCAGCAACAGAACAGGGCGAGGGTGGAGTCGGTCCACGACGGCACCCAACTCGACAAGGAAGCTCTCGAAGTCGGCGAGGCTCTTGTTGGGCGAGAAATACGCCCCAACAGTGCCAACGCCGTCCGCGAGGGCGGCTACCCAGCCGCGACCTCGGGACGGACTGCTCAGAGCCCCGCCAATGATGGCCACCGAACCGTCCAAGTCTCCCACCCAGTTGTCTCTGGGGGGGACAAAATACGGCTCGGCGACCACGGCCACATCGATCGACCACTGTGCCATGCTCTGGAGCAAAAGATCCTGAGCTCTGGCACAGTGGTTGATATTGCCCTGGAGGAGATGTAACAGCGCCATTAGTCACAGTTCATCTCCTCCACACCTCCGTCCCCGGACCGAGAGTCGGCCGTGTGGTTGCTTGGCTGAGGGGCTTGTTTAGGGCCCCCAGCCTTGCCACCCCTTTTCTTCCCCTTGGTGGGGGCACCGCAGGCTTTACTGCCCACCATGTGCTCGGCGGACCTCCCTGCCGCTGAACAGAGGCAGCAGTTTGGCGCCGCGGAGCACTGAGCCGCCTTGTGGCCGGGCTGACCGCAGCGGTGACAAAGACCGCTGCGGTCGATTTCGGCGGTGCAACAGGCCCCGACATGCCCAATGGCGGGGCACCTGAAGCACCGCATAGCCCTGGGTTGCAGGAGCTTCACCCTCGCTGCAACCCACCCCACCAACACACGCCCGGCGTCGGCGACCTTATTGGCCGCAGCCACCGGGCACCGCACCCAGATCGCACCCAGTCCGGAGGCATGGGTGCGTATCTCACCAGTCCGCACTTCGCCTGGCGGACAACCACCGGCTCGGGCGACGGCCGCCACGACCTCATCCGGGGTCACCGAGTCGTCCAGACCTTCGACCCGCAACTCGGCGGTCTTCACCGGTCTGGAGACCCGGACATCCTCCGGATTGAGGACCTCTCGTAATTTGGCGGCCAACATGTCCGCCCTCTCACCGCTAGAGGCACCAGCCACCTCGAGTAGCCGCGCTCCCGTCCTCGCCGACCTCATCTTGAAGCCGGTTGGTGTGCCGAGGTCGGGAAACGCGACCTTCGCCTTCGCCTCCGTAAGGACCGCCTTGTAGGTGATGCCCCTTTCGACGGCTCCGGGCTGCAGTGTTAAAACCACAGCCGCAGAGCGTGGGGCTCGAACCTTAGGCGGTCCCTGGGCCTTCTTGGCTGATGCTGGTGCCTCAGCCCGAGCCGGTGGTCCCGCATCTCGTGCCTGCGGGGCCGCCTTCTTCTTTCCCTTCTTTTTCTTCTCTGACGACCTCCACCCAGCTCTCCGTCGGAGTCTCGGGCTCGGTCGTCAGGGTCGCGGACTTTGGTGCCTGCGGCGCCGCCTTCTTCTTTCCCTTCTTCTTTTTTTTCGCCGGGGACTCCGACGCCGCAGGTGCGGGCGCAGGCTCCGGTGGCGCGGGCCTCGGTGTCGCGGCCGCGGGCCCAGCCATCCTCCTCTGGTCAGCGGCTAGCGGAGGCCTGAGGATTGGGGCCGGAGGCAGCCGGGACGCCAGCTCCTCCAGTCGAGCCCCGACCATCTTCCCGCACTGCAACATACAGATGCGGGCGATCTTCTCGACCTCCGCATGCGCAAGTGTGCGGGTCGAGGTCGGGGCTGGCAACGCAACCGACGACGTCGAGGCGACGGCGGGCGCTGGGCCAGCCGCACCGGGAGCCGCGGACAGGGCGGCAAACTGCCGCTTGAGGTCCTCCAGCTCGGATCGGAGACGGCTGTTCTCCTCCCACAGCTTCGCCGTCTCCTCCGAGCTCGTCCTCATAAGGAGGACCTCAGCCGCCTCTTTGATGCCGTCCGCGGCCTCCTTTAAGGCGCGCGTGAACGTGCCCTTCAAGTTGCCCGACTTAGTCGCAACCTTCAGGACAACGTCCACGCCGTCCAGCACCTGGCGAGTCAGCGCCACCGCCGACATGTCGCCTCCTTCTGCCATACGGGCAGCGCGCCGCTCGCGAGCTTGCTCGGCCAACCTGCCGACCTCGTCAGCCACAGCAGCCTTGCGCACCGCCCGTCTGGCAGCGTTGGCCTCCGCCTTGTTGGACCCTAGGAGGGACTCCTCACTAGGATCCGCACTCATGGGCTCAGTGTCGCCGTCCGTCACCCCCAAAACCGGCCCCTCTGAGGCGGGTGGTGGAGGCGGCAGGAAGCGGCCCCGCCCATCCCGACCATCTAAAAGCCGGGCACCCCGACCCCTACGTGCCGTTGTAACCTTCGCTGCCGATACGTTCTCCTCGCTAGAGGAGAGACCCATCGACAGCGAGTCCATCGAACGCGAACCCAGCGGGCGCTTCCGCGTCCCGCGCGTCGCTCCTGCGACCTCCTTGTTGCACAGGGGCTCCAGGCTAACCCGGAGCTCCCTTCCGCACTGGCGTGCGCCCTCTTGTGTCTCCACCTCAGAAAAGGTGGATACACAAGAGCGCGCCCGCGATGATTGTTGGCGCCGGCCAGCGGTAGACCGCTGACCCGCGAGACCATTGGTGCCCCCCCCAGATACGGTGGGGCAGCCCTCGTGAGAGGGGCGGGATTCCCCCCGAAGGGGACCCGCCTGGGGATTTGTTTCCAGTAGTCGTGATTCCATTGATGTTTTCCTTTTTTAAAGGGTGCGGTCCCTTTCCCCCCCCCCCCCTGCGCTAACGGCCGGATTCCCTCCATACATCCCTTCGGCACGCGAGACCTTGGGATTTGGGTTATTTTTTAGAGAGGTTGTCTTCCTCGCGGCCCAGACCTAATGACACAGGCCCCCGGTCCTGGACTCAGGATTACGGGTTGGCCGACGGCTGGTCAGAACCAACCGCCGCCCCGACTCGCCCACGCTGCCGCCGGATGCCGGACAGACGCAACGCAGGCAATCCCCCACTGTGAGTCCACTCGGCCCACCCTCTGTAAGCAGAGGTGGAGAGTGGACGACGGTGGAGGACCCACCACGCAGAAATTCGCCACAGAGAACAATCTCTCGATTATTCTCTGTGCCCAGGATGCACCGGCCCGACGACTGCTCTTTCCCCCGAACGTATTCGAAAGGAACCAGCAGCCATCAGGCACACGAGGAGGTTTTCTGCCTGCACCCCAACCTAACCTTTTTTTTTTTTTTTTTTTTTGGGAGATCGTGCGATACCCCCTTATGACTCTGACGGCCATCGCACGCTGCGGTCTCCGCAGAACAGCAATAGTGCCGGCCGTCAGGTCAGCCGCCCAGATCGGGGCCCCGTAAAGGGCCATCGATCGCACGATCCCCACGTAGAGCCGCCTACAGGCGGCGCTCGGGCCCCCCAGATTGGGAAGCAGCGTTGACAGCGCCCCGGCCGCGCCCAACAACTTGGGCGCCAGCCGCCGGAAGTGAGGTCCGAAGTCCCACCGGCTGTCGAGCACCAATCCCAGGTACTTCATGGTAGACCCGACAGCGATTCGGACCCCACCGACCACAAGATGTGATCCGGCGGGTGGCGCCCGACGGGGGCCATGGAAAACTATAGCCTCCGTCTTGTTGAGGGCCACCTCCAGGCCGAGGCGCCGTATGCGGCCCACCACCAGTGAGACCGCAGCCGTCGCCAGCAACGCCGCCTCCCTGTACGAGCTCCCCCGGGCCGTGACCAGCGTGTCATCAGCGTAACACGTGAGGTCGACGCCCGGCGGGAGCTCGCCCCTCAGCACCCAGTCGTACCCGATGTTCCACAGGGGTGGCCCCAGGACCGAGCCCTGTGGAACACCGCTCGACATGGGGTGCTGGTGACCGCCATCACGTCCCACGTAGGTGACACACCTCTCCGTCAGGTAAGCCCCAACGATTTGGCGGAGGTAGGGAGGCACCCTATGGTAGACCAGGGCCTCCCTGATACAACTCCAGGGCAGGGTGTTGAAGGCGTTGGAAATATCCAAAGACACTGCCAACATCACCCCGCCCCGGGACACCGCTTCCTCCGCCAGGACTCTCACACGCGACACGGCGTGAATAGTGGAGCGCCCATGCCGAAAGCCAAACTGGCAGTCGGCTAGATCCGGCCCCTCTCCGCACAAGTGGCCAACGAGGCGGGCAGCTATTATTCTTTCGAACAGCTTACCCACCTCGCTTAGCAGCACTATGGGCCGGAACGCGGACGGTGAGTCCGCAGGGCGCCCCGCCTTCTTGAGTAGGACCAGATGACCAGCCTTCCATAGACTGGGAAACTGGCCCCGCTCAAGACACGCCGTGTAGAGTCCTCTCAGCTGGGGCTCCAGCTCCTTCAGAGCGAGGGCGAGCACTCGGCCGTGTATTCCGTCGGGCCCCGGAGCCGTATTCTTGGCCCGGAGCCGCAACACGGCCGCCCCCATCTCTGCCTGTGTCACCTCTGGGACGCTGATGGCGATCTCCTCTGTAGGCTCCGCGGCTGTGGGCAAAGCCATCGGCGGCGGCACATGCTCCTCTCTAGCCGGGAAGAGGGCTGCGACGACCTCCGTCAGCAGCTCGGGTTGGAGACTCTTCGTGAGTGGAGGCGCTGCGGCCCGAAGTTTCCCTCGAACCGCACGATAAGGACGCCCCCACGGATCTCCGTCCAGAGTCTCCAACATCTCCTCCCGGCTTCGCACCTTCGCCTCGCGGATGGCCAGCCGCAGAGCCTCCTTCGCCGCGCTGTACATCTCATACAGCGCGGCCTCCTCGTCAGGGACCCGACGACGTCTCCTCCGGTATCGGGTGTACTGGCGTCTCGATCTCACGCACGCGACGCGCAACTGCGCGATCGCGTCGGACCACCAGTACACCCGGCGCCTACCCGACTGTGTGTGGACCCGGGGCATGGACGCGTCGCTGATCTGCGTCATCGCCCCGAGGAACCACTGCGCCTCCTGTTCGACGTCGACGGGTCCGTTCGTTGCCGACTCTCGGAACCAGGCCTGAACAATGGCGGCCTCCTCGAGAAGCTCCCTGTCGATGCGCTTAAGCGCCCAGCGCGGACCGTCCGTAGACTGGGCCGGTGAACTGCGGCCAGCGGTGGTCTGGGCGGAGACGTCGAAACGGATGTATCTGTGATCCGACAACGTCTCCACCTCCACCGCGACACGCCAGCTCCGCACACGGCGGGCGACAGCAGGGCTCGCAAACGACACGTCCACTATGGACCCGCCTCGCTGCCGCACGCACGTGTGTACCGAACCCCGATTAAGGACGGTCAGGCCGGTCGTGACCAACCACTCCTCCAGCGCCTCACCCCTAGCATCGGTCACTGGGGATCCCCACGCCATGGATTTGGCGTTGAGATCACCCAGCAACAGAACAGGGCGAGGGTGGAGTCGGTCCACGACGGCACCCAACTCGACAAGGAAGCTCTCGAAGTCGGCGAGGCTCTTGTTGGGCGAGAAATACGCCCCAACAGTGCCAACGCCGTCCGCGAGGGCGGCTACCCAGCCGCGACCTCGGGACGGACTGCTCAGAGCCCCGCCAATGATGGCCACCGAACCGTCCAAGTCTCCCACCCAGTTGTCTCTGGGGGGGACAAAATACGGCTCGGCGACCACGGCCACATCGATCGACCACTGTGCCATGCTCTGGAGCAAAAGATCCTGAGCTCTGGCACAGTGGTTGATATTGCCCTGGAGGAGATGTAACAGCGCCATTAGTCACAGTTCATCTCCTCCACACCTCCGTCCCCGGACCGAGAGTCGGCCGTGTGGTTGCTTGGCTGAGGGGCTTGTTTAGGGCCCCCAGCCTTGCCACCCCTTTTCTTCCCCTTGGTGGGGGCACCGCAGGCTTTACTGCCCACCATGTGCTCGGCGGGCCTCCCTGCCGCTGAACAGAGGCAGCAGTTTGGCGCCGCGGAGCACTGAGCCGCCTTGTGGCCGGGCTGACCGCAGCGGTGACAAAGACCGCTGCGGTCGATTTCGGCGGTGCAACAGGCCCCGACATGCCCAATGGCGAGGCACCTGAAGCACCGCATAGCCCTGGGTTGCAGGAGCTTCACCCTCGCTGCAACCCACCCCACCAACACACGCCCGGCGTCGGCGACCTTATTGGCCGCAGCCACCGGGCACCGCACCCAGATCGCACCCAGTCCGGAGGCATGGGTGCGTATCTCACCAGTCCGCACTTCGCCTGGCGGACAACCACCGGCTCGGGCGACGGCCGCCACGACCTCATCCGGGGTCACCGAGTCGTCCAGACCTTCGACCCGCAACTCGGCGGTCTTCACCGGTCTGGAGACCCGGACATCCTCCGGATTGAGGACCTCTCGTAATTTGGCGGCCAACATGTCCGCCCTCTCACCGCTAGAGGCACCAGCCACCTCGAGTAGCCGCGCTCCCGTCCTCGCCGACCTCATCTTGAAGCCGGTTGGTGTGCCGAGGTCGGGAAACGCGACCTTCGCCTTCGCCTCAGTAAGGACCGCCTTGTAGGTGATGCCCCTTTCGACGGCTCCGGGCTGCAGTGTTAAAACCACAGCCGCAGAGCGTGGGGCTCGAACCTTAGGCGGTCCCTGGGCCTTCTTGGCTGATGCTGGTGCCTCAGCCCGAGCCGGTGGTCCCGCATCTCGTGCCTGCGGGGCCGCCTTCTTCTTTCCCTTCTTTTTCTTCTCTGACGACCTCCACCCAGCTCTCCGTCGGAGTCTCGGGCTCGGTCGTCAGGGTCGCGGACTTTGGTGCCTGCGGCGCCGCCTTCTTCTTTCCCTTCTTCTTTTTTTTCGCCGGGGACTCCGACGCCGCAGGTGCGGGCGCAGGCTCCGGTGGCGCGGGCCTCGGTGTCGCGGCCGCGGGCCCAGCCATCCTCCTCTGGTCAGCGGCTAGCGGAGGCCTGAGGATTGGGGCCGGAGGCAGCCGGGACGCCAGCTCCTCCAGTCGAGCCCCGACCATCTTCCCGCACTGCAACATACAGATGCGGGCGATCTTCTCGACCTCCGCATGCGCAAGTGTGCGGGTCGAGGTCGGGGCCGGCAACGCAACCGACGACGTCGAGGCGACGGCGGGCGCTGGGCCAGCCGCACCGGGAGCCGCGGACAGGGCGGCAAACTGCCGCTTGAGGTCCTCCAGCTCGGATCGGAGACGGCTGTTCTCCTCCCACAGCTTCGCCGTCTCCTCCGAGCTCGTCCTCATAAGGAGGACCTCAGCCGCCTCTTTGATGCCGTCCGCGGCCTCCTTTAAGGCGCGCGTGAACGTGCCCTTCAAGTTGCCCGACTTAGTCGCAACCTTCAGGACAACGTCCACGCCGTCCAGCACCTGGCGAGTCAGCGCCACCGCCGACATGTCGCCTCCTTCTGCCATACGGGCAGCGCGCCGCTCGCGAGCTTGCTCGGCCAACCTGCCGACCTCGTCAGCCACAGCAGCCTTGCGCACCGCCCGTCTGGCAGCGTTGGCCTCCGCCTTGTTGGACCCTAGGAGGGACTCCTCACTAGGATCCGCACTCATGGGCTCAGTGTCGCCGTCCGTCACCCCCAAAACCGGCCCCTCTGAGGCGGGTGGTGGAGGCGGCAGGAAGCGGCCCCGCCCATCCCGACCATCTAAAAGCCGGGCACCCCGACCCCTACGTGCCGTTGTAACCTTCGCTGCCGATACGTTCTCCTCGCTAGAGGAGAGACCCATCGACAGCGAGTCCATCGAACGCGAACCCAGCGGGCGCTTCCGCGTCCCGCGCGTCGCTCCTGCGACCTCCTTGTTGCACAGGGGCTCCAGGCTAACCCGGAGCTCCCTTCCGCACTGGCGTGCGCCCTCTTGTGTCTCCACCTCGGAAAAGGTGGATACACAAGAGCGCGCCCGCGATGATTGTTGGCGCCGGCCAGCGGTAGACCGCTGACCCGCGAGACCATTGGTGCCCCCCCCAGATACGGTGGGGCAGCCCTCGTGAGAGGGGCGGGATTCCCCCCGAAGGGGACCCGCCTGGGGATTTGTTTCCAGTAGTCGTGATTCCATTGTTTTCCTTTTTTAAAGGGTGCGGTCCCTTTCCCCCCCCCCCCCCCTGCGCTAACGGCCGGATTCCCTCCGACCATACATCCCTTCGGCACGCGAGACCTTGGGATTTGGGTTATTTTTTAGAGAGGTTGTCTTCCTCGCGGCCCAGACCTAATGACACAGGCCCCCGGTCCTGGACTCAGGATTACGGGTTGGCCGACGGCTGGTCAGAACCAACCGCCGCCCCGACTCGCCCACGCTGCCGCCGGATGCCGGACAGACGCAACGCAGGCAATCCCCCACTGTGAGTCCACTCGGCCCACCCTCTGTAAGCAGAGGTGGAGAGTGGACGACGGTGGAGGACCCACCACGCAGAAATTCGCCACAGAGAACAATCTCTCGATTATTCTCTGTGCCCAGGATGCACCGGCCCGACGACTGCTCTTTCCCCCGAACGTATTCGAAAGGAACCAGCAGCCATCAGGCACACGAGGAGGTTTTCTGCCTGCACCCCAACCTAACCTTTTTTTTTTTTTTTTTTTTTTTTTTTTTTTTTTTTTTTTTTTGACGCTGGGAAAAAATGCGTTACGCATACCCTTCCGCCGGGGGACGGGAGGGGTATGTGGGACTCCCTTTCCCTTTCCTCCTTTTTAGCCTTCGGCAACCTCCTCGACCCCGAAGCCGAGGAACCCTCTGACCCACCGCTTCGGTGGACTCGCTTCCGCGAGCGAGACTCGTCCGCGTCCGACATACCAATCAGCGAATCGTTGTCAGACGACTCGCTGATTAGTATGTCATCCGCCCCTCCAAAGAAGCTAGCCGCAGACGGCGCGCGGCTAGTTTCTGACGCCGGAGCGTCGGGGTGGCCCTGAGAAGGGCCTTTGGGTTGGCCCTGAGAAGGGCCTTTTGGTTGGCCCTGAGAAGGGCCTTTGGGTTGGCCCTGAGAAGGGCCTTTGGGTTGGCCCTGAGAAGGGCCTTTGGGTTGGCCCTGAGAAGGGCCTTTGGGTTGGCCCTGAGAAGGGCCTTTGGGTTGGCCCTGAGAAGGGCCTTTTTGTTTTAAAAATCGCCCGCAGGCGTCCCGCGAAGGCATATTAAAAGACATGATTAAAATCGTAGTAACAAGGCAAGATACAATGATCGCTACGAAGTCACAGAGCACTTTAGCCAGTCCCAGTCTGCCACTCCGTTACGGTGGTCAGAACTGGGCTGTTTCCAGGGGACGCGACGTGGACGCAAGCTCTGTGGGGGGTCCCCCACCCCAACCTAACCTAACCTAACCTTTTTTTTTTTTTTTTTTTTTTTTTTTTTTTTTTTTTTTTTTTTGTCGCTGGGAAAAAATGCGTTACGCATACCCTCCCGTCGGGGGACGGGAGGGGTATGTGGGACTCCCCGGGCGAACCCGGTATACCCACTAAAACGACCCAGCGGCATTCCCGCTTCGTCATAGTGGCGGGGGGACTGGGAAACCGGCACAGCCTTTACAACCAGTCCCCCGCCGACGATATCAAGGCGGTCCCCTCACACCCTCACGGGCGTGGGGGGGCGGGAATGACTGACGGAGGTGACGGGTGCAATGCGGGCGCAGGCACCCCCGTGCCTGTCGCCCGCCCGTCACCTAGAGGAGGGAGGGCACGACGCCTTCTCCCCCTTCTCCGTCTGCGGAGCGGCGCAGCGAGAGGGTCGTCCTCCCGCGCCCGCTCCGCCTCCTCCTTCTGCGAGAGTACGTCCTCGCAGAAGGAGGCTACTGCTGACCAGGCCTCCTCGCTCCTCAGCATGGCGACAACCACGCCGGGAAGCGAGAGGTCCGGTCCGACCACCGCGGTGAGGCCGCAGCGCCGCTCGGACCACGCCGGGCACCCCTCGAGGGTGTGCTGCGCCGTGTCCTCCGCGCCGCATTCGTGGCATGCCGGGGTTTCCTCCCTACCGATCCGGTGCAGGTGCGATCCGAAGCAGCCATGCCCGGACAACACCTGCACCAGACGGAAAGAGAGGAAACCGTGGGACCGCTCGAGCCAGCCCTGCAGGACCGGCCCGAGCGCGTCCAACGTCCGGCGGCCAAAGGCGGCGCTGGCGAGGTCCTCCGTCCAATGGAGGACGATGGCGTCCTTCGCCTCTCGCCGCACCGCCTCCCGCTCTTCGCCCATCGGGCGCTCACCAAGCGCCCTTCGGCGGGCCGTCCACTCGTACACTCTGGCGAGCACCCACGCCTCCAATTCCCATGGAGGGGTGCCGGCCAGAGCGCACGCCGCCGAAAATCCCACTGAGCGGTACGCTCTCGCCACCCGCTGTGCAATGGCCCGCTGGGGCCTGCGGATGGCGGTCGCATTCTCCCTCCTATGGAGGGAGTCCGCCCAGATGGGAGCCCCGTAAAGGGCCATGCTCCGCAAAATGCCGGCATAGAGGCGCCGGCACTTTGTCTTGGGCCCCCCCAGGTTTGGGAGGAGCCATGAGAGGGCGTCCGCGGCCTTCAACAGGCGCGTCGACAGCCCGCTGAAATGCGGGCCGAAGCGCCACCTGTCGTCCAGCACCAGCCCCAGATATTTCATCTGGGGCTGGACCCCTATACGGACGCCCTCCACGACGATGTGGGCGTCGGCAGGGCAGCGCTGCCGGGGACCGCGAAAGAACACGGCCTCCGTTTTTTGCAGCGCCACCCTCAATCCTAGGCGGCGGATCCTCTCCGCCACCAAGGATCCGCCAGCCGAGGCCAAAATGGCCGCGTCTTCAAAGCACCTCCCCCGTGCAGTGAGCAGAGTGTCATCCGCGTAACATATGACACTCGTGCCCTGGAGGAGGGCTCCCCGCAACAGCCAATCGAATCCGATGTTCCACAAGGGAGGGCCAAGCACCGACCCCTGTGGAACACCGGACTCAGCAGCGTACCGCCTCACCGCACCTGCTCTGTCTACGAGGAGGACCTCTCGGCCCTCCAAGTAGTCTGCCAGTAGGCTCCTCAGGTATTGGGGCACTCCGTGATACCGGAGTGCCTCCAATATCGTCGAGTGGGGGACGGAGTTGAAGGCGTTGGCAATGTCGAATGACACCGCCAGCACTCCGTCCCCCGCCTCCACCGCCTCCTTCACCTGGCCCTTGAGTAGGGCCAGCGCGTCGATCGTCGAACGCCCACGACGGAAACCGTATTGGGCGTCCGACAGATCCGGCCCTACCCCCCGCAGGTGGCTCTCCAGCCTCCCGGCGACAATCCCCTCGAACAGCTTACCGACCTCATCGAGCAGAACGATGGGCCGGTATGCCGAGGGGGAGTCCACCGGGCGTCCCTCTTTTCGGAGGAGGCAGAGCTGCCCCTCCTTCCAGAGTTTCGGGAACCTCCCAGCCGTAAAACACGCGCTGAAAAGTTCCCGAAACCTGTCCTCCATTTGGGAGGCGGCGATCGCCACCACCCTTGCGGGGACGCCGTCCGGTCCGGGGGCGGTCTTCTTCGCGCGGAGGTTCAGAACCCCCGCGTAGAATTCCGCCGCCGTCACCGGGGGGACCTCGGCCTCCGGGGGAGCCGCCCCTTGCGGGGGATCCATTGTTGGAGGGGCGAAGTCGGTCCTGCGCGGAAACAGGGACCGGACCACCCCATCCAACAATGCCGGCTCGAGGGTCTCAGACAGTGGGGGACCATAGGGGCGGAGCTGGTTCCGCGCCGCCTTATACGGTCTCCCATAGGGGTCCCTGTCGAGACCCTCCAGCATCTCGGCCCTCGCCGAGTCCCGCGCAGCGCCCATCGCAGACTTGAGGGCCGCCGTAGCCTCTCGGTAAGAGGCGTACAGGCGGTCCTCCTCTGCCCGGACTCGGTTCTGGGCGCTGCGCCGCCGGCTCCGTGCGTAGGCCCTCCTGGCCGCCGCGCAGGTGGCCCGGAGCCCCGCCAGCTCCTCCGTCCACCAGTACACGGCGCGACGGGGAGGCGGACGGCGTGACCGAGGCATGCTGGAGTTGCACACCTCGGTCAAGGACCCCCTGAGCCGCACCGCTGCGGCATCAACGTCCGGGACCTCCTCGACAGGGGGATCCAAGACCGCTCAAGAAGCCGGAGGTCGGGTACCGCAGTCGCACTGAGGAGGCGCGAGCTTGCCTGAATAAGGCTAAGCTTAACTTGGGCAACTCGCGCAACCTCAGGACGGATATCAAGGCTGCGGTGCTCGAGGCCATAAACCGGCTTTATGAGCTGGTCAAGGAGTCAGAGCTGGACAAGGCCCCGGCCGCACCCGAACCCGCACCCACACCCGCGCCCGCCGCTGACTACATTCCTCAGACCTCCCTGAGCGACGTTCTCGCCAGCCAGACTGTGCTCACCAACACCATCAAGGAGCACCTCTCGGAGTTGAAGGACAACTCCGAGAAGCTCGAAAAGCTCCGGGACAGTTTGGCCGGCAGGGAAAGTGTGGGGGAAACAACCTACGCGAGTGTAGCAGCCGTGAACAAGAGCCAAACCGGGGCGAAGGCCCTGGAGCGAACCTCTCTGCACTCCGTGGTTGTTTCCTCAACACAGGTGATGGACACGAGTGGTGATGTCCTGGAGAGGGTGAGAAAGGCGGTGGACGCAAAGCAGGGATGGGTGCGAGTTGAAAGGGTGCGTAAAGGCAAAGACCGAAAGGTCATTATGGGGTGCGCAACGAAGGAGGAGCGGCAAAAGCTAAAGGAGCGTTTGGAGAAGGCCGGAGAGAACCTCGTCGTCGAGGAAGTGAAGAATCGAGACCCGCTTCTGATTCTTAAGGACGTCTTACTGATCCATAGTGATGAGGAAGTTATACGAGCCCTTGGGAATCAGAACCAGGAGTTATTTCACGGCCTCGGCGACGAGGAAACGAAAATGACGGTGAAGTTTAGGAAAAACTCGAGAAACCCTCATGTGAACAGCGTTGTGCTGAGTGTTTCCCCAGTAATCTGGAGGCGGGCACTCGCTGAAGGCAAGCTTCGGATTGACCTCCAGCGAGTGCGGGTCGAAGACCAGACGCCTCTGGTGCAGTGCACCCGTTGCTTGGCATACGGGCACGGCAAGCGCCTGTGCACGGAGCCAGCCGATCTGTGCAGTCACTGTGGTGGTCCACACCTTAGGTTGGACTGCCATGACAAGCAGGTCGGCAAAGCAGCGGTTTGCGTGAACTGCACCAGGGACAAGCTGGGGGAACACTCACACAATGCGTTCAGCAGTGAATGCCCGGTGCGGAGGAAGTGGGACGCATTCGCACGAGCAACCATTGCGTACTGCTAAAGTTGTCGATGCGCCCACTTCCACGTACACAGAGCTAACAGATTCGACACAACCAGATAGCAGAAGCATTAAGCGGACCACTAGGGTTGGCTTAATGGAGTGTTGTAATGGGGGTCACCTTCTTGGGAAAGTGGCCCAAATTATACGTGTCCGTGGGCCAACTCTAGTGGAATCGTCAGTTGGTGTCGAATCTGTTAAAAGGTTGTTTCGAAAACAAGTGATTGGCAAATATTTAGTCGAAAACTGGTGCTGAACTGAACGTGATATGCAATCATATAATGATTATATAGTGTGGATATCACGAGGAAGGAAGGAAGCCAAAACTAAATACAGTTAATACAAGACCAAGTGGAAGAAATAACTCTAGGGCCTAAATGTTAGGGTAAAAATACATCAAAATGTAGGTTAGTAATACAATTTGTATATGAAATAGCATATCAATAGAAAATAAAACAAAAATAGTAGATAGAATGTAAAAAAAAAAAAAAAAAAAAAAAATTAATATAGAAAACAAAGCATATAAAAACATAAAATAGTAGAATAGTAATAATAAATGAAAAACCGTAAAGTCATTAAAATCTAAAGAAAAATCGTAAATTCCAAAGTTAGTAAATAAAATAGCATAAAATTATAAATATAAAAAACATTGAGAGTATAATAGTATTAAAACAACACCGTCAAAACGATGCACAAAGAACAAGGTCTCTTCGGCCCCCAACCAAACAGCCGCCAAAAAAGCCTTAATATAAGTAAAAAAGGGCTCTGACCACGTCAGAGGGACACTGGTGGGGCAGGAGTGTGGTTTTAGCCGGTTCGAGTCCGGCACTACCTCGACTATCTCACAGCCTGTGAGGTAGTCGAGGTGTCCGTGGGGATTTCCCACTCCTGCCAAAACAAAAAAAAAAAAAAAAAAACCTAACCGATAGATAGATAGATAGATAGATAGATAGATAGATAGATAGATAGATAGATAGATAGATAGATAGATAGATAGATAGATAGATAGATAGATAGATAGATAGATAGATAGATAGATAGATAGATAGATAGATAGATAGATAGATAGATAGATAGATAGATAGATAGATAGATAGATAGATAGATAGATAGATAGATAGATAGATAGATAGATAGATAGATAGATAGATAGATAGATAGATAGATAGATAGATAGATAGATAGATAGATAGATAGATAGATAGATAGATAGATAGATAGATAGATAGATAGATAGATAGATAGATAGATAGATAGATAGATAGATAGATAGATAGATAGATAGATAGATAGATAGATAGATAGATAGATAGATAGATAGATAGATAGATAGATAGATAGATAGATAGATAGATAGATAGATAGATAGATAGATAGATAGATAGATAGATAGATAGATAGATAGATAGATAGATAGATAGATAGATAGATAGATAGATAGATAGATAGATAGATAGATAGATAGATAGATAGATAGATAGATAGATAGATAGATAGATAGATAGATAGATAGATAGATAGATAGATAGATAGATAGATAGATAGATAGATAGATAGATAGATAGATAGATAGATAGATAGATAGATAGATAGATAGATAGATAGATAGATAGATAGATAGATAGATAGATAGATAGATAGATAGATAGATAGATAGATAGATAGATAGATAGATAGATAGATAGATAGATAGATAGATAGATAGATAGATAGATAGATAGATAGATAGATAGATAGATAGATAGATAGATAGATAGATAGATAGATAGATAGATAGATAGATAGATAGATAGATAGATAGATAGATAGATAGATAGATAGATAGATAGATAGATAGATAGATAGATAGATAGATAGATAGATAGATAGATAGATAGATAGATAGATAGATAGATAGATAGATAGATAGATAGATAGATAGATAGATAGATAGATAGATAGATAGATAGATAGATAGATAGATAGATAGATAGATAGATAGATAGATAGATAGATAGATAGATAGATAGATAGATAGATAGATAGATAGATAGATAGATAGATAGATAGATAGATA
>CATKRU010000005.1:0-45000 GCA_949774965.1 Diarsia brunnea
TCTATCTATCTATCTATCTATCTATCTATCTATCTATCTATCTATCTATCTATCTATCTATCTATCTATCTATCTATCTATCTATCTATCTATCTATCTATCTATCTATCTATCTATCTATCTATCTATCTATCTATCTATCTATCTATCTATCTATCTATCTATCTATCTATCTATCTATCTATCTATCTATCTATCTATCTATCTATCTATCTATCTATCTATCTATCTATCTATCTATCTATCTATCTATCTATCTATCTATCTATCTATCTATCTATCTATCTATCTATCTATCTATCTATCTATCTATCTATCTATCTATCTATCTATCTATCTATCTATCTATCTATCTATCTATCTATCTATCTATCTATCTATCTATCTATCTATCTATCTATCTATCTATCTATCTATCTATCTATCTATCTATCTATCTATCTATCTATCTATCGGTTAGGTTAGGTTTTTTTTTTTTTTTTTTTTTTTTTTTTTTTTTTTTTTTTTTTTTGTTTTGGCAGGAGTGGGAAATCCCCACGGACACCTCGACTACCTCACAGGCTGTGAGATAGTCGAGGTAGTGCCGGACTCGAACCGGCTAAAACCACACTCCTGCCCCACCAGTGTCCCTCTGACGTGGTCAGAGCCCTTTTTTACTTATATTAAGGCTTTTTTGGCGGCTGTTTGGTTGGGGGCCGAAGAGACCTTGTTCTTTGTGCATCGTTTTGACGGTGTTGTTTTAATACTATTATACTCTCAATGTTTTTTATATTTATAATTTTATGCTATTTTATTTACTAACTTTGGAATTTACGATTTTTCTTTAGATTTTAATGACTTTACGGTTTTTCATTTATTATTACTATTCTACTATTTTATGTTTTTATATGCTTTGTTTTCTCTATTAATTTTTTACATTCTATCTACTATTTTTGTTTTATTTTCTATTGATATGCTATTTCATATACAAATTGTATTACTAACCTACATTTTGATGTATTTTTACCCTAACATTTAGGCCCTAGAGTTATTTCTTCCACTTGGTCTTGTATTAATTGTATTTAGTTTTGGCTTCCTTCCTTCCTCGTGATATCCACACTATATAATCATTATATGATTGCATATCACGTTCAGTTCAGCACCAGTTTTCGACTAAATATTTGCCAATCACTTGTTTTCGAAACAACCTTCTAACAGATTCGACACCAACTGACGATTCCACTAGAGTTGGCCCACGGACACGTATAATTTGGGCCACTTTCTCAAGAAGGTGACCCCCATTACAACACTCCATTAAGCCAACCCTAGTGGTCCGCTTAATGCTTCTGCTATCTGGTTGTGTCGAATCTGTTAGCTCTGTGTACGTGGAAGTGGGCGCATCGACAACTTTAGCAGTACGCAATGGTTGCTCGTGCGAATGCGTCCCACTTCCTCCGCACCGGGCATTCACTGCTGAACGCATTGTGTGAGTGTTCCCCCAGCTTGTCCCTGGTGCAGTTCACGCAAACCGCTGCTTTGCCGACCTGCTTGTCATGGCAGTCCAACCTAAGGTGTGGACCACCACAGTGACTGCACAGATCGGCTGGCTCCGTGCACAGGCGCTTGCCGTGCCCGTATGCCAAGCAACGGGTGCACTGCACCAGAGGCGTCTGGTCTTCGACCCGCACTCGCTGGAGGTCAATCCGAAGCTTGCCTTCAGCGAGTGCCCGCCTCCAGATTACTGGGGAAACACTCAGCACAACGCTGTTCACATGAGGGTTTCTCGAGTTTTTCCTAAACTTCACCGTCATTTTCGTTTCCTCGTCGCCGAGGCCGTGAAATAACTCCTGGTTCTGATTCCTAAGGGCTCGTATAACTTCCTCATCACTATGGATCAGTAAGACGTCCTTAAGAATCAGAAGCGGGTCTCGATTCTTCACTTCCTCGACGACGAGGTTCCCTCCGGCCTTCTCCAAACGCTCCTTCAGCTTTTTCCGCTCCTCCTTCGTTGCGCACCCCATAATGACCTTTCGGTCTTTGCCTTTACGCACCCTTTCAACTCGCACCCATCCCTGCTTTGCGTCCACCGCCTTTCTCACCCTCTCCAGGACATCACCACTCGTGTCCATCACCTGTGTTGAGGAAACAACCACGGAGTGCAGAGAGGTTCGCTCCAGGGCCTTCGCCCCGGTTTGGCTCTTGTTCACAGCTGCTACACTCGCGTAGGTTGTTTCCCCCACACTTTCCCTGCCGGCCAAACTGTCCCGGAGCTTTTCGAGCTTCTCGGAGTTGTCCTTCAACTCCGAGAGGTGCTCCTTGATGGTGTTGGTGAGCACAGTCTGGCTGGCGAGAACGTCGCTCAGGGAGGTCTGAGGAATGTAGTCAGCGGCGGGCGCGGGTGTGGGTGCGGGTTCGGGTGCGGCCGGGGCCTTGTCCAGCTCTGACTCCTTGACCAGCTCATAAAGCCGGTTTATGGCCTCGAGCACCGCAGCCTTGATATCCGTCCTGAGGTTGCGCGAGTTGCCCAAGTTAAGCTTAGCCTTATTCAGGCAAGCTCGCGCCTCCTCAGTGCGACTGCGGTACCCGACCTCCGGCTTCTTGAGCGGTCTTGGATCATTGACAGGGGCTCGGCGCGTCGACGGGGTAGCAAGGCTCTCCTTGGACGCGAGGGGTGTTTCGTCTCCGAAAATAATTTGCCTCCTCGCGTCAAGAGTCGTGGGCCCCGCTTTCTCCGCCGATCGCGGCGAGCCACTGGAGCACTGGGACCTCAAGTTGCTGGATGGGGTGCGGAACATATCGATCTGTTAGGTTAGGTTTTTTTTTTTTTTTTTTTTTTTTTTTTTTTTTTTTTTTTTTTTTTTTTTTTTTTTTTTTTTTATACTTCTACCTCCAACATAATTGGAGCCTGTGCTAGGCTTTACGTTCATACCAGTTCTCGCTTTTATTCCTCTCGTACTTTCATTCTTCATACTTTATCTTTCTTACATTCTATCCTCATTTTATCTTTAAGGGTAGGACGCCCTTCTACTTGTCCCTATTCTGTTTTCTATTTCTTTCTTTTTATTTATTATTTGGGGATAACACATCAACACAATTTTTTATTAATTTTCAGCAACAATACTTATTCTAACTTATTTATATCTTAATGCGATTACATTTATGGTTATTTTTTACAGGTATTTTTTTTTTTTTTTCTATATCTATTCTTATTTCTAAAAACTCTAGTATTATAGCTCTAGTATTCTTAGTAACATTTCTTATTTCTAAACATATACTACAGGTGGATTTACATCAATATTATGTCTACTATAATAAACAGCCATCTTAACTCTAATTTATGTCTATGGGCAACTTAAATGTTTATATTTTATTTGTTCTATATTTGCTTACTTCATAATGTTCTTATCATCTATATCTAATGCTAATCATTAATATTATACATAATATTATGTTAGCATTTTATACTTATGCACTTTTGTTTCTTCTTATGACTTTTTCACATATTTTTACGCAGTAATCTAAAAACCGTTCTCTTTTCTTTCCCGCCATTGTTTGCCACACGTTTTCGACGTCTAGTTTTACGTTGAGCACTTGCTCGGCCTCATGTCTCTCTCGGTCGAAGACTGGACAGTTAAATAAAATATGTGGCACCGTTTCGTTAACTGCTGGGTCACAGATGCACGATGGGCTCTCCTTACACTTGAAACGATTCAAGTATGCGGAGAACCCACCGTGTCCCGTCAAGATTTGGGTGACCACGTTATTCACTTGGAACTTTCGGACTATCCCGTACGCCGCCACTGCATCCGGGAAAAACAGTTTCGTCACCGACGCAGTTTCTCCAGACTTGTATCTCTCGTTCCACACGTCAAGCGTTGCCGAACGAATGCATCGCTTCACGTACGAAACGGGACACAGGTCGTAGTCGGGCTTTCGTTTGGAACCTTCAGCGGCATTTTTGGCTAATTCATCGGCCCTCTCATTCCCCTCCAACCCCACATGGGCTTTGACCCAAAACAGGGTGACAGCCTTGTTTTGCGCGGACAGGTACCGCAGGTTTGTCCTTACCTCTACTGCCAACGGGTGGTGCCGGTCGTAGTTTTGGATGGTTTGGAGGGCCGCCATAGAGTCGCTGAAAATTCCAAACGATTGCGCACTGTGTTTCTGGATTTCCCTGGTTGCGACGCATATTGCCAGAAGCTCAGCCTGGTAAACGGTGGAGTAGTGTGGGAGAGCAAGCTTGCGAGTTTTGGTCTCGGCGCCACCTCTCCACATAGAGAGCGCCGCTCCGACTTTGCCCCCAATCTTGCTCCCGTCCGTGAAGATACGAACTTCATGTTCGTTCTGGGCATCAAGTTGCTCTTGGTTTACCAGGCTTATGAGCTCCAGCTCAACGCGCTCCGCAGGGTGTGGGGCCTCCATTGCCGAGGCAGGCTGTTCGACACTCCTGTCGCCGAGTGCTGGCTGAGGCACACCCCTCCTGGCTTCGTATAACGATGCCGCTTCGCGGACTCGAAGGTCGAGGGGTAGTATCCCAGCCAGCACTAGCGCGGAGTTCAAGGAGATCGTCCGGTATCCCTTGCACAGCTTTTGCGCAATGCCGCGCTGGACTGCGGCCAACTGTTTGATGACGCCCAGCTTTGCGGCAGCCGGGGCCCATACGCTGGCGGCGTACAGAATTACCGGTTCCACTGTTGCCACATATATGATCTTAATAACTTCTGGGCGAAGCCCCCAGCTAGTCTTTGCTGCCCTAGTTAGTTGCTTGTGGATTTCTATTGCCCTTCTGCAGACTTTCGCGACGTGTGTGTTGAACGTCAACTGATTGTCGATGGTGACACCAAGGATTTTGACCTCGTTTGACATGGCAATGTCGACCCCTCCCATGTTCAGGCGTGGGGTGTCATATTTAAGCCGGCGTGTGATAACCATTGCGTTGGTTTTATGAGGGGCAAATTTAAGTTTATTTTGGACCCCCCACGCCCGAACATGTTCGAGGGCGGCATTGGCACGTCTCTCGATATCCAGCGCAGTGTCACCATCGAAGATCAGCACCACGTCGTCTGCAAAAGCTTGGCAATAGTCCTCCCTAGCTTCCAGGCTCTTAAGAAGCGGGTCCAACAAAAGGTTCCACAATATAGGTCCCCCTATGGAACCCTGGACACAACCTTTGCTTGTGGCCCTGCAATGCTCCTCACCTGCGTACCTGACCCGGACTCTCCGGTTTTCGAGATAGCTGTCGATGACCCTCCTCAAGCCGATCGGACAGTTTTCCTCAGCCAGACGGACCTTTATGGCTGGCCACCAGGCGCTGTCGAAGGCTCCCTCTATGTCCAATGATACCAAGACTACTATTTTTTTGAGCTGCAGCTTGCCGCGTATGTGCTGCATTAGTACATAGAGGGAGTCCTCGGTGCTCCTCTGAGGCATAAATCCATACTGGCGTGGGCTCATTCTCGGAATGAGATGAAACTTGAGGCGGGCCACCAACATCTTCTCAAACATTTTACCTAATATTGGCAGTAGGCCGATGGGTCTATACGCCTTTGGAGTGCTGTAGTCTCCTTTTCCAGGCTTCTTTAATACGATGACGGTCGCTTCCTTCCAAACTTCAGGGAAGAGGTGGCATCTCAGGCAGCCGTTCAGGAGAGCTAAGGCCACCTCAGGGGCTACTCCTATAGCACGGCAACAAATGTCGGCAGTGAAGCCGTCTGCACCTGGAGCTTTTTTTGGGTTAAAGGACTTGCAGGCTGCCATCAGTTCAGCCATCGTGAATGGTGGATCGCATGAATCATCTTGCCCTCCAGCATTCACGATTTCGGCCTGTTCTCTGATATGGCGGTGGTAAGTGCTGTCGCTGTCCATTTTATCTTCTGGGTAGAAGGTGTTCGCCAGTAATTCAACTGACCCCTTTGTATCAAGCACCTCCCCGTCCTTCACTAGAGGCTGGTCTTCTCCTCTTCCCTTGGTCCTTCCTATAACCCGATATATCCCTTCCCAAACCCCTTCTGTGTCTTGTTTCGCGCAGAAGTTCTTCCAGCTTTCAATTTCATCTTTGGCTGCTGCAGTTTCATACTCAACTTTCAGTTTCAGGTACTCTTCGACGACCTTTGATCTTCGGACACGTGCAGCACATCTGATTCTGCGTTTCCTGGTGGCGAGTTCCTTCTTCATCCCCTCGAGTTTCTCGGACCACCACGGCAAGGTAAGCACTTCTTTTATTTTCTTAATTGGTATTGATGAAGTGCATGCGATTTTAATTATATCTGTATATTTATTAGTAATTGTATTTAATTTATTAGCTGTATTTAATTTATCTATTTCTAGTTTGTTAATTTGGTTCTCTTGCATTAATTGGCTGAGTTTCTCACGAAACTCAGACCAATTTGCTTTTTTAGTATTATAAATTCTAGTGGTTCTATTAATTTGCATGCCTTTAGATCTATTTAATTTCAAATTAAAAACAATGCCGTTGTGGTCCGAGCTCGTGAGGCCTTCGTCTACCCTCCAGTCGTCCACCAGGTCCAGGATATCCGTCGAGCATGCTGTGACGTCAACGTAGCTGCTGTATCGTATCCCTCCTCTGATCGTGTCAAAGGTCGGAATTTCCCCTCTGTTGAGTATGTTCAAGCCTAGCTCGTCAAGAACTCCAGACATTTCCTCGCCTCTGCGATCGATGGTTAAGCTTCCCCACCAAGTACTTTTTGCGTTTGCATCTCCTCCAAGAATCCACATTTTGGAACCTACTACTTCCTCAACGCGTTTAAGGTGCTCCAGATATGGTCCAATTGGCTGGTCCGGCTCAAAGTAAAAGGAGACCAGCGTGATCCTCCAGGCACTGGTTCGGATTCCCACCACGGTGATGTTGTTCGTGGTGAGTTTTGGGTATTGGTCGACAATCAGGTTTTGATCAAACACCGCTATTGCGGCCTTAACCGTCCCATCTCCGATGTCAGTGCTCTGGAAGATCCTAACACCCCTGCGGTTCCTCATTACCCTAGCGCCGCCCACGTATGGTTCCTGGAGGAGAGCAACGGCGACTCCACGCTCCACCGCTTCAATCAGAAGCTCGTCCGTCGCAAGTCTCTTTCTCTGTAAGTTGGCTTGTATTAGTCTGTAGAGGTTTGGTTTGCCTTGAGTGCCCTTAGCAGTATGCTACCGTCGATCTGGCGATCTCGTCCCATTTGCGGCGTGTCGGACATTCGAAACTAAAGGCATTGTGGTCGACGTCCCCGAGCTTGGCTCTTGTGCAGTTCTGACATTTGGGTGGGACACCCGTTAAAAAGTCAGCACATTCCGATCTCAGATGTGGGCCACTGCAGTGGCTGCACAAGTCAGCCGGTTCTTTACAGAATCGTCTGCCATGCCCGTAGCCTAAGCAGCGCGTACACTGGACCAGCGGGGTTTGATCTTCAACCCTTATGCGCTGGAGGTCCACGTGCAGGCATCCGAGATCCGTAGCCCGTCTCCAGATGGTGGGTGAGACGCCGACCACAATGTGGCAAGTGTGTGGGTTCCTTGTTCGTCGCCGGAACCTCACTACCACCCTATCCTCCTCCTTGTCGAGGTTGTGGAAAACATCCTTGTTCTGGTTCCTCAGCGCTATGAGGACGTCCTCGTCTGAATTGACAGAGAGCACGCTCTTGAGGATCAGCATAGGGTCTTTGTTTTTCACCTCCTCGACATGGAGGTCCTGCCTGTCTCTCGCCAGTTTACCTTTTATTTTGTCCCTTTCTTCTGTTGTTTGGAAGCCCATAATAATCTTTCTGTCCT
This sequence comes from Diarsia brunnea, assembly GCA_949774965.1. NCBI lineage: Eukaryota > Metazoa > Arthropoda > Insecta > Lepidoptera > Noctuidae > Diarsia > Diarsia brunnea. The sequence continues at coordinate 7,753 of CATKRU010000005.1, forward strand.
TCGCCTTCCTCACCTTCTCTACTTTAACCCAGCCCTCTTTTGCGTCTACTGCCTTTCTCAATTTATCCAGGACTTCGTCTCCTGTTTCTGTCTCGTCCTTAGAGGTAACCACTATGGAATGAAGCGTACTTCGCAATTGATTTGCTTTTCCGCTGTTGGACGCTGTTACCCTCGCGTATGTCGTGGCTGCGCTGTTCTCGACGAGCCCCGTGTGCTGCTCAATTGCTGCCTTCAGTTCCTCCATCCTCTTTGTATGGCTTTCCAGTAGCATTGAGTGACTTTTTATTTGAGCTTCCAGTTGGTTTTGGCTTGGCTCAGCTAGGGTTGTAAAGGTGAGGTCGGCGGCAGCGCCTTGAGGTCGTGCGTTTTCGCTTCCCACTCCTGTGCCCCTGGTTTTGGCAAGCTTTTCAGCTTCCTTCACCAGTTGGAGCAACCTATCCAGCGCCTCAATAATGCCGGTTTTTATTTCGTTTTTTGTATTCCTTGAGGTGCTAAGTAGCGATTTCGCTTTGTTTAAACAGGCCCTCGCCTCTGTCGATCGGTCCGCATATTGCTGTTTTGGCGGCGAGTGTATCTGTATCAGTTTGGAGGGGAGCGGTTTCTGTGTCTGTTTTGCAGGGCCAGCCTGCATCGTCTTAGTGGCAAGAGGGGGCGTTGAGTTAGCGCTGGAGGGCCCAGCTGCCTCCCATCCTTCAACGCTGCGTCTTACGTTTGGCGGTGATGTTGTCGTTTGTGGCGATTTCTCGCCCTCAGCCACCTTCGCCTTCATTGGGGTCCTAATACCGATCATGTCGAAGGTCCGCGTCAAGGTGTAAAATAAAATTTTAATAAAACAAAAGTGTATAAGATAAATTTAAATTAAAAATATAAAAATAAGATTAAGATTAAAATCTTACCCAGATATGGAGTTTTTCTCTGTAAAGAGTTGTCGTAGTCAGCTTTTATATTCAGTAGAATAGGTCAGCAATAAAGTCAAAAATTTTATGTGTTCAGGAGTCAAAAATCGCCAAAGTAGAGCACTTTTTTAATTTAGACTCTATGTAGAGTCGATTTGCCAATGCCACTGGGTAGCTGTCGCCAAGCCCTTTGCAACGACCCCAAACTCGGTGCTGTTACACCAAGTGGTTCCGGAGATATCTCAGCTTGAATAATCTGGTTTTTTATCAAGATGGCGGCCAAAAAGTGGTTACAACAGGATATCTCCGGATCCACTGGTCCAAAATCCCTTGTGCTTGGGCTTTCCACAACTGGCTCGGCGAGACCAATCCACTGGAGTGGTTTTCAGGCTGAAAAAATTTGACCCCTGAAAAACGCCTGAAAGACGTCCTAACCGGTGCGCTATGCACCGTCTATGTTAACAGTGAAAACCCTGGCCTTCTACGACCCACCGTTCGGAAGTTACAAGCGTCAAAAGATTGTTCAAAATGGCCGCGAACCTGTCAAAGTCGAACTTTAACAGCGGATAACTTCCTTTGTGTAGGTCGTAGACCCCTTGAGTTTGGGCTCTCCCAACTCGGCCTGAGTTCCCCTGTCCGCTGAAAATGCTTTCAGGACCCTGAAAAATTTTTGCTCCAATCCGCCTGAAAATGTGGTATATATAGGATATCAAGTCTTTGAACACAATAGTGAAAACCGCTACTTCCTGCGACTACCAGTTCAGGAGTTATTGCGGTTTGAAATCAAACAAGATGGCCGCTGAGCTGTCAAAGGTGAAATTAAAACGTTTGTATCTTCGGAACCCTTCGTCGGAGAACGTCGGGATTTCGAGTGTACAGCTCAGCGTCACTTCAGGTATGTTCTAAAAGCAATTTCAGCGATAAAAAATTTGATAGCCTGAAACAGCCTGAAAACCTACCACAATTGAAGAACACAATAAGCTACATATGTTAGTAAAAATCCGAGAATAATCGGCCCAGCGGATCCCAAGATATCTTATGTTAAAAATAAAAACCTAAAAACCAAGATGGCGAACTTTGTACAAAAATCTTAAATATAGAGATACACAGCCCGTGTTCGGGCTTATATGGGTCACAATTAATGTATTGGATCCAGTCCAGGTGTCAAAAAACGCTATATACTATTAAATTTTGAATTAAAGTCAAAAAACAGTAAAAAATCGATATCTTTGGGGCTACTGGCTAAAAAATTCTGAAAAAAAATACTAAAATTAAGATAAAATAAGGCGCTACAGCATACAAAAATAAGATATGAAAATTTTACAACCAGGTCTTAGTTACATTTAAAAATGTGGTTTTACTATAAATTTCCTTATAATTAAAAAACTATTCGTTCTAAAAATCTAAAACTTAGAATCTCTACTCGTGTAATGAGCGCGCCAAGGGCTGCAGTTGAAAATCTTGAATTTCTTGATTTGGGCCGGAGATATAACGGAGTGAATTTTGAAATTTGTAAGTCTGTTTAAAAATCGGGTGTAGTAGGTATATAATTTTCTCTTGCGGTTACCGTCTTTAACTGAAGAGATGATGTCGGTTGTAAAGTTTCAGACGTCTGGCTCTGCGTCTTCGATATTTTCAGCACCACGTGTTTTTCGTTTTTCCCGAATAACTCCGGGAACTTTGGGTTTTCGGAGCTTCTGGGTGGTCGGGGCGATGTGAGGGGGCAATTCCCACCTTTTCCTTTAATAAAAAAGGGGGGTCGTCGATCTGGTTTCGGCAGTGTGTGCAGTCGAAGTTTTTTCTTGAGTTTTTAACCTCAAAAATGGGAGGTTTTACAGTTGTTGTTGTCACTGCACTGAAATCCGGGTAATAACTTTCACTTGGGCGTATAGCTAGCACTTAGCCCCACACTTAGACACCAAATTTGTAGAAATCAGACCACTTTTTACCACTTTTTCGAATTTTTATAGCCGGAGACGTGTGAAAAACGTGGCGTTCACGGCGGTGGTTGGAGCCAGACTTGTTAGGTTAGGTTAGGTTAGGTTAGGTTAGGTTAGGTTAGGTTAGGTTAGGTTAGGTTAGGTTAGGTTAGGTTAGGTTAGGTTAGGTTAGGTTAGGTTAGGTTAGGTTAGGTTAGGTTAGGTTAGGTTAGGTTAGGTTAGGTTAGGTTAGGTTAGGTTAGGTTAGGTTAGGTTAGGTTAGGTTAGGTTAGGTTAGGTTAGGTTAGGTTAGGTTAGGTTAGGTTAGGTTAGGTTAGGTTAGGTTAGGTTAGGTTAGGTTAGGTTAGGTTAGGTTAGGTTAGGTTAGGTTTTTTTTTTTTTTTTTTTTTTTTTTTTTTTTTTTTTTTTTGCTTTTCCCCATTCGTAGAAAGGGCTCTTATTATTCTAATTTACTCATTCGTTCCATTTCTCGCATTTATTCCTCTCGCACTTTCAAGCTTCATACTGTATCTTTCTTTCATACATCCTTTACATTCTTAGCCGGGTGGGACTCCCGCTATTCTATCTATTTTCCTATTTTCTACTTTTCTTTTATTTTTCTTTATTTAGGGTATTCAAATAGGTACACAGTTTTGTTTTATTATCATTTTTCGTTGACATTTTCTTCTATTACTATGTTGTATTTGTACATTTTTCTTATTTTAATACACTTTTATTATTTTGTTACATTTCTAGCTTATTTTCTACCTTAATTTACTTCTTACATAATACATTATTGTTTTCTAATTTTAATATCTAATCTATTTCTTACATTATTAGTTTTACATGTCTATTTTCTTATTCTATGTTTTATTACTATACAGGGTTTACTACACTATATTCTTATCTAATACTCTACTTAATTTTTTATTCCTAGACTTTACTTAAATTTGGGTTAAACAGGGTAATTTGACCATTTGCGGTTTTTGGCTTAAAATTGGACCTTTCTTAATTGCAATTTATTCATAAACTGTTTTATGGGAAAAGGATGTGGGGGGAGGGGGAGGGGAAGGAGGAGGGGTAGGGGTGGTGGGGGAGGGGGTTGGATTCCTTTCTTATTGTTATATTTGTATAATTATCTTGGTGTTGCGGCAATAATATATATATATACATAGATATTACATATTTATTGACATTTCTTAACTTGGGGTTTTACTATTCTAGAGTTTTTTAGGGGTTGTTTGGGATACTTTTGATATATTTGTATATATTCACTATATATTTTATATATCTAGGTGGGGGTAGTTTTAGGCGTATGCCGTTGTCGTCCGAGCCAGGTAGTCCCACTTCTTGCGGACCGGGCACTCCACGCTGAACGCGTTGTGGTCGGTCCTCTGAAGCTTCGAGTGCAGGCAGTTGCAGCACTGCGGTTCATTCCCCGCAACAAATTCCACGCATTTTTCGCGCATGTGCGGTCCTCCGCAGTGGCTGCACCTGTCTGCACTCTCCGTACAGAACTTTCGGCCATGTCCAAATGCCAAGCATTTTGTACATTGGATGAGCGGCGACTGATCCTCGACCCTGACCCTTTGCAGGTCAAGATAAAGGGCCCCAGCCTCCGTCATCCTCTGCCACACCCTGGGTCTGACTTGGACGACAACGTGCGCTGTCTTGGGGTTCCTGGTCCTTTTCTTATATTTGATAACAATTTCTTTCTCTTCCTGGTCCAAGTCCCTAAAGATATGTTGGTTTTGGGAATAGAGCGCCTTTGCCATCTCGTCGTCTTCACTATCCAAAAAGACGTCTTTTAGGACGACGAGTGGGTTTTTATTTTTCATGGCCGCCACTATTAGCCCTTCACCTCGGCTCTCAATCCTTTCTCTCACTTTCTTAAGCTCCGCTTCTGAATCGCACCCCAGTATTACTGTCTGGTTTTTCGCCTTCCGGACTTTGTTTATTTTTAGGCCAGTTCCCCTGGCATCGACCGCCTTCTTCACCCTGGCCAACACCTCGTCAGCAGTCTCCTGGCTGCCTTCAAGGGTGACCGCCATCGAATGAAGTGCCGGTCGGTGCCCGGGTCTGGCTGCTGCGACGTTTGCATATGTTTGGAAGTCCGTCTTTGGCTCGCAGGCTACTTCCCTCAAGGCCTCTTTTATTCTGTCGGTAGTGGCGGCGACCTCACCGGCAACGTCACCGATTTTGTCCTCGAGGACAACCGTGGCACGACCGACAATGTTAACCCCCTCCGTCGTGTGGCTCAGGTTTGAGTTAACTATGTCGATCTTGTCGCTGACCTCGACGACCTTATCGATGACCTTGTCGATGATGTCGGCACCGCTATCGGAGCAGTAGTCGGTCATTTCTTTAAAACTTTTTGAGACTTTCTCTTCGAGGTCGTTGAGCCGCGTTTTAATGTTTAACTCCACCCTTTCAAGCCTTTCCAAGATTTCCTCCGGCGATTCGGGTGATGTAGGCGTGGTGTTCTCTTTCCTGGGCGGAGTTTTGGGCGCTGTTTCCAGGCTCTTTACTCGCTTACTCAACTCAAAAAGGATCCGTAGACATTTATCTGACTGAGTCTCCAGGAAGATCTTAATGTCTCTCCTCATCTGAGGGTAATCTTTGACTCTGGTCGGTATATCTTCAAACGTTTTCATGATCTCCTGGAGAAGCTTGTCATTAGATGACGCGGCGAAGATGTCGGTCTGCTTGGTGTAAGCCTCCATAATGTCTACGGACCTCCTTTTTCGTTCCGGCCTTCGGATAAAAGTCCTGGCGGCGTCCAGCGCTTTTCCAGGCGGGCCCACGGGGCTGGGGGTGGTTGTGGGAGCGGCAGCACCAGAGGTCCCCGCCGACGATGACAGCGGCGTTTCGGTTGTTCCTGCCATGAGTCCTCGAGCAGCGTCCTTCCTGCCGAACGTCAGGGACATCCCCTTCGGCGCTTCGCGCGCTCCAGAGGGTCCCGGGTGGGTTGGCGACGACGTCGACTCTTGCGCTCCGCTGGTGCCGGCTCCCGGCCCTTTGCTTACTGGGGTGCGGATTCCGAGAACCATTTTTATTGTTTAGGTTTTCTTCGCTTGTGTGTATAGGCACAACGAAGAGAACGGGGAAAATTGTCAATAATGGTGTAAATAATATAAAATAAAATAAAATAAAATAAAATAAAGTATAATAAATAATACTATAGTCGCAATATAGTGTATATTATAGTCACCACAATGTATTGGCTTTGATCCTGTATATGGGGAGTCAAAGTCAAACAATGTAAATCCGCGGTCCAAAATTTCCTATCTATATTAGTCTCCGAGATACCGGTATTTTGGTACGTAAGGGATGGGGGAGGGTCCAATCGGGGGGGGGAGGGTACCTCTTATGTGACTTTAACCGTGGTGTCTTCGACACCACAATGGCTGATTTTGAGGTCAGATCGGCTCTATCTCCTCTGGTTCCCAAGATATGACCCTTTAAAGGATTTGGGAGGGGAAAGTTAGGAAAAGGGAAAATGGGAAAAAGGATGGATACCTCAGTGGTGGTTTCCACCTCGTGGAGTCTTCGACTCCACTAAGGCTGAATTCGAGGTCTAAAAGTGCCTATCTCCTCTCGTTCCAGAGATATCCACCTTTCGGGATTTCTGCCGTACCGTACCGCGCCGTGTCGCAGGCTATGACAGGTAGATCTTCCAGTTGACCTAGCTGGGTCTACTCTGTTCCGATTTTGGCGTGGGTGGGCTCTTTTGTTTGGTCTTGTTGAGCTCTTTAAGGTAGGTCAGAATTCGGGGGGGGGGGGGGGGATGGGGTAGGGGGGGTGGTATCCCGGAAAAATCCTGGGTAAACGTTATATGGCTGAATGCCACTTGTTATAATAGATAATTTTTTCACAAAATAAATTTCGCAAGTACTAGGGGTGACTTAGCCCTAGAGGGTTGAAATTTTGTCCAGAGGTGCGGAGGGTCTAGGATGGTTGGGTATCCAACCAGGGGGGGGGGTCAGGGGGGGGGCTTCGATTTTTTGTTATTTTTGAGCTGGGACGCTCCGTTTCAGCGTTACAGCCCTTTTTCGGTTTTTGTGCTGTTGGTAAACTTTGTTTTGGTTTTTTATAATTTAATTTACACAAATGCTGTTTATCCTAAAATTATTTTGTAAGCGGATTCTTGTAGAAAAAAGTAAAACTAATGTAAATCGGTCCTAAAAAATGGGGCGTCCTTAAAAATAAATAAGTTGTCGAATCCTGAAAAAATTATTAATTTACCAAAAACCGCAAATGCCCGTTTTTTCTTCTCGCGCCTCGACTTACTTATGGGTCTATATCCCTGACCCAGGTTATTCCCGGAGTCCAGTACTTAATCCTATGCTTAATCTATAACTTAATCTATTTACTTAACTAGGTTTGTATGTTCCACAGCTGGGCTTCGCTGCTCCAGTGTCATCCGAAATCTTCCCGGGGATGCAGGTTCCAGAGGGTGGTGTTGCCAGGGCGGTGACCTATGTCAGGTTGTAGGCCTGACGCTTCTCCAACTGCTGGCACCGTTGGAGTTCCTGTAGCTGGTGCGGTTTGGAAAATATTCCCCTGGGAAGGTAAAAACTTGACCCTGGCGAGCTGGTGGAAAAATGTCCAGGGTAGTCGCCCTTCAGATCGCTTCTCGTAAGAGAACCGATTTGTGATTATTTCCGCGATCAGACGCTCCGTTTCAGGGTTACGGTCCCGACCAACTTAAGTCGTAATGGCGTTCCGAGTAGGGGTTTTGAAAAGGTATCCTGAAAATTGACAGTTCCCGTCCAATCTCTCTGTACTCTTCGGATTCTGGTAGCTGGTGAGGTTCCGCTTTGAGTCTGTCCAGGTTCCTATTTTTATTTTACTCTGCCTATTTTAGGCAGGTGGTCAGAATACTAGGGTTGGAACCACTTTCTGCAAATAGTACTTTTTATCAGCTCCAGGTGCTGAAAAATTTATTTTCGTGCAGATTTGTGTTGTATGTGGTCTGAGCAGCCTTGTCAATTTTTTCCCGGATTTTTTTTTTTTTACTTTATTTTTAACAATTAATATAACACAGGGAATTTATTAAGATTTTTATAACTTTAAAAATACTGGTCCAAAAATTTTGAAAATTTGCACTTGGGTTCTTAAGATTCTAAACTGTTTTTTAGTGTCCAAAAAATTATGTGTTATCGATCTAAATTAAGAGTTATTGAGGGTTGAATTTTGAAAATAAACTTGGTGATTTTTAAAACCTTGAATCTTCCAGGTGGGTGCTCCAAATTCGGTGAACGAGGTGTCGGGTGAAAGGGGGAGGCTTCCTGCGCCTATTTCCGTTCCCCGTTTTTTCCTCCGACAGCTGGAACAGGTCCTCGTGGCCACGTGGATTTCGAATTTTTTCCCGTATCTTGGCGAGTTCCCGTGGGAAAAATCCCAGACTCAGCCAAGATGTGGTACTTATCCAGGTGCTTCGTTTAGCGGTCCAAAAACACAAGGTCACCGATCAAAATCACGCGGCGTTTCACTTAGTCACTTTTTCCGGTCACTTTTTAGGTTAAATTAAAGGTTTTTTGGCTATAATTCCGTCAATTTTCCACTAATTTTAAAAATTTTTTCACACACAGTTGTAGTTTTGTAGCGCGCAACTTTTAGCAAAAACACTGGTATTTTCGTTTACTTTTACTATTTTTCCGGATTTTTCGAGCGCGGAGCGACTTAAAAACGATCCGACCACCACGGGGGCTGGGGGGGAACTTGGTTAGGTTAGGTTAGGTTAGGTTAGGTTAGGTTAGGTTAGGTTAGGTTAGGTTAGGTTAGGTTAGGTTAGGTTAGGTTAGGTTAGGTTAGGTTGGGGTGCGTCAGAATTCCTCCACGTGTGTCCAATGGTTGCTGGTCCCTCTCGATACGTCTGGAGGGAAGAGCAGCTGCTGGGCCGGTGCACCCTGGGCGCGGCAGTATCCTTCCTCGAGGAATGAGAAGAAATTCTTATTCCTCGGGGAATGGTACTGTCGTGGCTAATATTCTGGGCGGGGTTATTTCGTCGTGTGCGGTGCGATGGCTCGCGGGGCGGGCTCATCGGGCGGTGCGTGGTTGGTGGTTCGCTCCTCGAAGTTCTCGGGGGGTGGATCGGGGTTGGGGTTCCTCCTTCATCTTGGATCGCGGCATTCGTTGCGCTCTGCTACGCGTCTGGCCATCAGACGTGATCGTGAGAGTGACGAATGGCCGTGGTCCGGGATGGGGGAGGGGCCCCGGCCCTGATTCGCTCCCCGAGGGCTTCGGGGAGTGAGTCACTAGTCGCGTACCGTCCGGTGGGTCCGCTCCGTGGGCCGTCGCGCGGCACACGGCGAAATACTGGCCGCGGTCTCGCCGCGGTGGTCGGACCGGACCTCCCGCTTCCCGGCGTATTTGCGCCATTCTGGGTGGCGAGAGGCCTGGTCAGCGGTAGCCTCCTTCTGCGGGTGCGTGCTCTCGCAGAGGGGGGAGGCGGGGCGGGCGCGGGAGGACGACCTCTCGCTGCGCCGCTCCGCAGCCGGAGAGGGGGGAGAAGGCTTCGTGCCCTCCCTCCTCTAGGTGGTGATGGGCGGGCGACAGGCACGGGGGTGCCTGCGCCTGTATTGCACTCTGTCACCTCCGCCTGCCGTTCCTGGCCCCCCTCCCCTACCCGTGCCGTGAGGGTGGGAGGGGTCCGCCTTGCATTCGTCGGCGGGGGACTGGTAGCAAAGGCTATGCCAGTTTCCCAGTTCCCCTCCACTATGACGAAGCGGGAATGCCGCTGGGTCGTTTTAGTGGGTATACCGGGTTCGCCCGGGGAGTCCCACATACCCCTCCCGTCCCCCGGCGGAAGGGTATGCGTAACGCATTTTTTCCCAGCGTCAAAAAAAAAAAAAAAAAAAAAAAAAAAAAAAGGTTAGGTTAGGTTAGGTTAGGTTAGGTTAGGTTAGGTTAGGTTAGGTTAGGTTAGGTTAGGTTAGGTTAGGTTAGGTTAGGTTAGGTTAGGTTAGGTTAGGTTAGGTTAGGTTAGGTTAGGTTAGGTTAGGTTAGGTTAGGTTAGGTTAGGTTAGGTTAGGTTAGGTTAGGTTAGGTTAGGTTAGGTTAGGTTAGGTTAGGTTGGGGTGCGTCAGAATTCCTCCACGTGTGTCCAATGGTTGCTGGTCCCTCTCGATACGTCTGGAGGGAAGAGCAGCTGCTGGGCCGGTGCACCCTGGGCGCGGCAGTATCCTTCCTCGAGGAATGAGAAGAAATTCTTATTCCTCGGGGAATGGTACTGTCGTGGCTAATATTCTGGGCGGGGTTATTTCGTCGTGTGCGGTGCGATGGCTCGCGGGGCGGGCTCATCGGGCGGTGCGTGGTTGGTGGTTCGCTCCTCGAAGTTCTCGGGGGGTGGATCGGGGTTGGGGTTCCTCCTTCATCTTGGATCGCGGCATTCGTTGCGCTCTGCTACGCGTCTGGCCATCAGACGTGATCGTGAGAGTGACGAATGGCCGTGGTCCGGGATGGGGGAGGGGCCCCGGCCCTGATTCGCTCCCCGAGGGCTTCGGGGAGTGAGTCACTAGTCGCGTACCGTCCGGTGGGTCCGCTCCGTGGGCCGTCGCGCGGCACACGGCGAAATACTGGCCGCGGTCTCGCCGCGGTGGTCGGACCGGACCTCCCGCTTCCCGGCGTATTTGCGCCATTCTGGGTGGCGAGAGGCCTGGTCAGCGGTAGCCTCCTTCTGCGGGTGCGTGCTCTCGCAGAGGGGGGAGGCGGGGCGGGCGCGGGAGGACGACCTCTCGCTGCGCCGCTCCGCAGCCGGAGAGGGGGGAGAAGGCTTCGTGCCCTCCCTCCTCTAGGTGGTGATGGGCGGGCGACAGGCACGGGGGTGCCTGCGCCTGTATTGCACTCTGTCACCTCCGCCTGCCGTTCCTGGCCCCCCTCCCCTACCCGTGCCGTGAGGGTGGGAGGGGTCCGCCTTGCATTCGTCGGCGGGGGACTGGTAGCAAAGGCTATGCCAGTTTCCCAGTTCCCCTCCACTATGACGAAGCGGGAATGCCGCTGGGTCGTTTTAGTGGGTATACCGGGTTCGCCCGGGGAGTCCCACATACCCCTCCCGTCCCCCGGCGGAAGGGTATGCGTAACGCATTTTTTCCCAGCGTCAAAAAAAAAAAAAAAAAAAAAAAAAAAAAAAAAAAAAAAAAAAAAAAAAAAGGTTAGGTTAGGTTAGGTTAGGTTAGGTTAGGTTAGGTTAGGTTAGGTTAGGTTAGGTTAGGTTAGGTTAGGTTAGGTTAGGTTAGGTTAGGTTAGGTTAGGTTAGGTTAGGTTAGGTTAGGTTAGGTTAGGTTAGGTTAGGTTAGGTTAGGTTTTTTTTTTTTTTTTTTTTTTTTTTTTTTTTTTTTTGGCAGGAGTGGGAAATCCCCACGGACACCTCGACTACCTCACAGGCTGTGAGATAGTCGAGGTAGTGTCGGACTCGAACCGACTAAAAACCACTCCTGCCCTTCCGGTGTCCCTCTGACGTGGTCAGAGACTTTACGAGACTGTTTTATTTCTTACTGCTTTATTTATTTAGTTCTGTTGTTTTAATTTTGAAAAGTTTACTTTAAATTGTTTTGCTTCTATATTTTACATTATTTTAACTATGCTTACATCCAAATATCTTTTCTACTTTTGAAATATACATATTTAGAGAAGCACAGTGTTATGTTGTTTTATTACGCCAAATAACTTTACTTATGATTGTTACGCAGTATTCCAGAAATATTTTCCTCAATTTAGTGACTGACATTAAATTTTTTATATTGTTTACCGATATTGCTGTTTCCAGTCTCCGCTCAGCACCATATCGCTCCGCTTCAAAGACCGGGCATTCCGTCAAGATGTGTGCGATCGACTCCACTTGATCCGGCTCACAGATGCACCATGGGTTCTCCTTACACTTGAAGCGGTGCAAGTATTCGGAGAACCCACCGTGCCCTGTCAAGATTTGTGTGAGTATTCCAGCCGGTTTCAATTTTAACACGATCTTGTGGGCGTCGATCGCATCGGGAAGGAACATTTTTGTGACCGAGGCTGTTTCGCCGTTCTGGTACCTCCGGTTCCATTCGTCGAGCGACCCCATACGGATCTGTCGCTTGACGAATGAAACCGGGCAGCGGTCATAGTCCGGCCTCTTCCTGGACCGGAGTGCAGCTTCTTTAGCGAGGTAGTCCGCGCGTTCGTTTCCCTCGAATCCGGCGTGTGCCTTTACCCAGAACAAAGATATAACTTTGCTCTGGGATAAAGCCGCGCCCACGTTCGCTCTCGCCTCCACGGCCAGGGCGTGGAGGGAACCTTGGTTTGTGACTGACTGAAGTGCGGCCTTTGAGTCACTGTAGATCCCAAAGGTTCCCTCTTTGCGCTTGAGGATTTCGCGCGTGGCTACGCATATGGCCAGAAGTTCCGCCTGGTATACCGTGCAGTAGGACGGCAAGCTAAGTTTGACGGACTTGATCTCGGCCTCACCGTCCCAAAGTGACAGTGCAGCTCCGACCTTGCCCGCAATCTTGCTGCCGTCCGTGAACACCCTCACAGACTGGGTATTGTGTGTGTCCACACGCACCTGGTCCTCCAGGCACACGAACTCCATGGCCATATGTTTCGCCGGGTGTGGAGTCTCTGCAAATGCCACCACCCGCTCCACTTCTCTGCCCGCCAGTGCTGGCTGCGGCACCCCCCTCTTTGCCTCGTACAGAGCGGCTGCTTCCTGTATTCGGAGGTCAAGTGGGAGTATCCCAGCCAGCACCAGGGACGCGTTCAGCGAAACGGTGCGGTAGGATTTGCAGAGCTTCTGCGCGAATCCTCGTTGGACCGTGTTGAGGCTTTTCTGCACTCCGATCTTTTTGGCCGCCGGCGCCCAAGCGCTTGCCGCATATAGAATTACCGGCTCCACTGCTGCCGTGTAGATGGTGCGAATGATCTCCGGGTTAAGGCCCCAGCTCACTTTGGCCGCACGCGCCAGCTGTTTGTATATGTTCACAGCTTTTCTGCAAACGTTTGCGACGTGGGTATTGAAAGTGAGCTGGTGGTCGACGGTGAGCCCCAGTATTTTGATTTCCTTAGACATGCCAATGTCTACCCCGCCCATGCTCAGGAGGGGGACATCGAACTTCAGCTTCTTGGTTATCACCATTGCACAAGTTTTTTGCGGTGCAAACTTCAGCTTGTTTCCGATGCCCCACCCCCGAACATACTCGAGGGCGGCATTGGCATGCCTCTGGATTTCCAACGCTGTGTCACCGTCGAAGATCATCACAACATCATCGGCGAACGCCTGGCAGTGGACGCCACGCTCCTCTAGCCCCTTCAGCAATGGGTCTAGGACCAGGTTCCACAAAATCGGACCGCCAATAGATCCCTGCACACACCCCTTGTTCGTGTCCCTCTGACACTCGGCGCCCGCGTATCTTACTACGACGCTCCTACCAGTCAGGTAGCTATCGAGCAACCTTCTAATATTTACCGGGCACTTTTCCTCAGCCAGTCTGGTTCTTATGGCCGGCCACCATGCGCTATCGAAGGCTCCCTCTATATCCAATGACACAACAGTGATCAGCTTCTTTTGACTCAGCTTTGCTTTGATGTGCTGCATCATGGTGTAGAGGGAGTCTTCGGTGCTTTTCTGTGGCATAAAACCAAACTGGCGAGTACTAAACCGCGGGATCAGGTGCCACTTGAGCCTAGCTACGAGCATCTTTTCAAGTATTTTGCCTAGGACTGGTAGGAGGCCGATCGGCCTGAACGATTTAGGGGTGGTGTAGGAGTCCTTGCCTGGCTTTCGGAGGACCACCACTGTGGCCACTTTCCAGGCCCCAGGGAAGTGTCCAAGCTCCAGGCACTTATTGGCAAGTGCTAGGAACGTCTCTGGGTCCCGGAATATGGCCTGTGCACAGATATCGGCTGTGAGACCGTCCGCCCCGGGGGCCTTCTTCGGGTTGAAGCTTTCCACCGCGGTTTTCAGCTCCAGAAGTACAAACGGCGGGTCATGGTGTTCATCATGCGCCCACTCGTTTGCACGACTGGCCGCTTCACGTGTCCGACGGTGGTAAGCTGTTTCTCCCTCCTCTAAGTCCGCGGGGTAGAAAGTCTCGGCCAGCAGCGAAGCCGACTCCTGTGCACTTAGCGGCGATCCGTCCTTTACCAACGGCAACTCCTCTTGCCTTTTGGCGGTCCGTCCTATGACCCTGTAGATCCCCTCCCACATTCCTTCCCTATCCTGTTTTTGACAGAAGGCCTTCCACCCTTCCGTCTGCGCTTTTTGGGCTAAGGACTCATATTTTGCTTTTGCTTGCAGGTACTCATCGACGACGTGTTGCCTCCGGATGGGTGCGGCGCACCGGATGCGGCGTCTCTTGGTCTTCACCTCCGACATCAGCTCAGCGAGCTCCTTGGACCACCACGGTATGGTAAGTTTTGTTTTGTTTTTTATTTTCATTATTGTCTCTTCACAGGTAAGTGTTAAATTTACTATGTATTTATTTATTTTTATGTCTAAATCTGTTTTATTATTTATGTTACTGAAACCACTCGAGTCCATATTTGATTCTGCATTTAATTGGGCCAATTTCGTATGAAATTGGCTCCAATTTGCTTTCCTGGTATTATAGACTCTCGTGGTTCCCTTAACACTCGTTCCTTTTGATTTTAACAGGTTAATTTTGAAAACAATACCGTTGTGGTCCGAGCTCGTGAGACCTTCCTCGACCCGCCAGTCCTCCACCAAGTCCAGCAGATCGGTTGAGCACGCTGTGACATCAACGAAGCTGCTGTACGAGGTGTTACCTCTGACGGTGTCGAAGGTCGGGGTGTTGCCGACGTTGAGTACCTGCAAGCACATTTGTTCCAGGGTTCCCGACATTTCGTCACCCTTGCTGTCTGTTACCAGGCTGCCCCACCAGGTGCTCTTGGCGTTGGCGTCGCCGCCAATTATTATCCTAGTGGGGCCGATTTCCTCGCGAATCTGCAAGAGTTGCTCCAGGTATGGCTGTATGGGCTGGTCTGGTTCGAAGTAATACGAGACTACTGCGATTTCCCAGGCGCTGGTACGGATCCTCACCACCACGATGTTGTTGGTGGTGAGTTTCGGACACTGTGAGACGTCGAGTTAGGTTAGGTTAGGTTAGGTTAGGTTAGGTTAGGTTAGGTTAGGTTAGGTTAGGTTAGGTTAGGTTAGGTTAGGTTAGGTTAGGTTAGGTTAGGTTAGGTTAGGTTAGGTTAGGTTAGGTTAGGTTAGGTTAGGTTAGGTTAGGTTAGGTTAGGTTAGGTTAGGTTAGGTTAGGTTAGGTTAGGTTAGGTTAGGTTAGGTTAGGTTAGGTTAGGTTAGGTTAGGTTAGGTTAGGTTAGGTTAGGTTAGGTTAGGTTAGGTTAGGTTAGGTTAGGTTAGGTTAGGTTAGGTTAGGTTAGGTTAGGTTAGGTTAGGTTAGGTTAGGTTAGGTTAGGTTAGGTTAGGTTAGGTTAGGTTAGGTTAGGTTAGGTTAGGTTAGGTTAGGTTAGGTTAGGTTAGGTTAGGTTAGGTTAGGTTAGGTTAGGTTAGGTTAGGTTTTTTTTTTTTTTTTTTTTTTGTTTTGGCAGGAGTGGAAAATCCCCACGGACACCTCGACTACCTCACAGGCTGTGAGATAGTCGAGGTAGTGTCGGACTCGAACCGACTAAAAACCACTCCTGCTCTGCTCGTGTCCTCTGACATGGGTGATCAGAACCTTTTTGCGACATGATTCTTATTTATTTTCTTATTGCCAATTTAACACGATTTTATTGATTTGTTTTTTGTTTTTTATGACTGATTTTAGGTAAGCTATTTTTAATTGATATTACTCTAATTACAACTTTACTATATTTTTATGACTCTATTTATTAAAATTACTCTTATGCTAACACTTGTTATTTTAATTTCTGTTCTACAACGATTACTTATTATATATTCTTATAATATATAAAAGTACATCTTCTTTAAGTTCTATTATTTTTAACGACTTTTTTAGCTATTTCCTTGCAGTAATTTAAAAATGTATTTCTTATTTTTTTGTTACTCATAATTTTTGGTATATTTTCTAATTTAATTTCTGTATTTATTTCAGCTTCCAGATTGTACCTGTCAACAACGAATATGGGGCACTCCGTAATGAGGTGTTCGATGCTCTCATTTTTAGACGGGTCACAGGGGCATGCCGGGCTCTCCTTGCACTTGAAACGATACAAATACTCGGAGAACCCGCCATGACCTGTTAAGACTTGAACTACCAATGGGTCTAGCTGTATCTTCCTAATCACATGGTAGGCCGCTATCGCATCCGGGAGAAAGATTCTGGTCGTAGAAGCAGTTGCGCCTGATCCGTATCTCATGCTCCATTCGTCAAGCGACTCCATTCGGATTTGTCGCTTGACGAATGAAGCCGGACACAGGTCGTAGTGAGGCCTCGTTTTGCTGTTTAGTGCTGCCTCCTTCGCCAAAACATCTGCCCTCTCGTTTCCCTCCATCCCCACATGTGCCTTGATCCAGAACAGCTGAAGGGTTTTACCGCGATTTCTCAGTGCCTGGATGTTCTTTTGCGTTTCAAATGCCAAGGGATGGAGGGAAACGCCACGGGCGACCGTTTCTAGGGCTGATCTGGAGTCGCAGTAAACTTCGACAACAGCTGAGGGGTGTTTCAGAGCTAGCTCCGAGGCCCTGTGCAGAGCCAATAGTTCGGCCTGATATACGGTGCAGAAATGATCCAGCTTAAACTTTTGGGCTTTGACCTCTATCCCATTTTCCCAGAGGCACAATGCTGCACCGACTTTGCCTTCAATTTTGCTTCCGTCGGTGAAGATTTTCGGGTATGTGAGTCCTTGCTGGTCCATTTCTGCATCATTTACCACGCACTTGAACTCAATACCGACTTGGCAGGCTGGATGAGGTATTTGAGTGTGTGGGACAGGTGCCTCGATCCCTCGGTCCCCTGTCACTCTCCGGGAGTGTCCTCTTTTTTCTTCATAAAAAGAGGCTGCTTCCCGAATCCGCAAATCCAGTGGAAGCAGTCCGGAGAGTACCAGGGCCGAGTTCAACGAGGTTGTCCTATATGCTTTGATCACCTTCTGCACAAAGCCCCGCTGAACAGTATTGAGCTGCTTCCTGATCCCAACTTTGTTTGTCGCCGGTGCCCAGGCACTTGCCGCATACAAAATGACTGGTTCTACTACAGCAGTGTATATAGTCCTGATAATTTCGGGCTTCAGGCCCCAACTGATTTTTGCCGCTTTCGACAGCTGTTTATAGATGTTCAGCGCCTTTCTCGTTACATTCGAGGCGTGGGCGTTGAACGTCAGCTTATCGTCAATCGTGAGCCCCAGAATCTTGATCTCCCGGGACAGGTTAATGTCCTCATCGCCCATGCGCAGAAGTGGTGAATCGTATTTCAGTTTGTTGGTGACGACCATTCCTTTGGTTTTATGGGCCGCAAACTTGAGCTTATTCTCGATTCCCCACTTCCGAACATGAGCGAGACTCGCATTTGCCTGTCTCTGGACATCAAGCGCTGTTTCACCCGAAAATATCAGGACCACATCATCCGCAAACGCTTGGCAGTAATCGCCACGTTTCTCTAGCTCCTGGAGCAGAGGATCCAGGATCATGTTCCAAAAAGTTGGCCCCCCTATGGAGCCTTGTACACAACCTTTAGATGTTCCCCGGATGCACTCTGCTCCTGCATACCTAACCCTTACCTTCCTGTCTAGTAAATAACTATCTACTAGACGTCGTAGGTTAACCGGGCATTCGGTTTCTGCCAGTCGGAGTTTAATTGCCGGCCACCAGGCATTGTCGAAGGCTCCCTCTATGTCCAATGATATGACGACGATAATCTTCTTCTCTTTCAGTCTGTCTCTAATGTGTTTCATCAGGTCATAGAGGGAGTCCTCGGTGCTGCGCTGGGGCATAAATCCGTACTGTCTCGGGCTAGCCTGTGGCGATATGTACCATCTAATGCGTTGCACCAGCATCTTCTCCAAGATCTTCCCCAGTACAGGCAGTAGCCCAATCGGCCTGTAGGATTTGGGGTGGGCATAGTCGTCTTTGCCGGGTTTCCTCAGCACCACAACCACCGCCTCCTTCCAGATGGTCGGGAAGTGAAAAAGACAGAGACATCTGTTGAGCACTGCCAGGAACAGCTGTGGGTTGTGGGTAATAGCCGCCCTGCATATGTCCGCTGTTAAACCGTCAATGCCCGGAGCTTTTTTCGGGTTAAAACTAAATGCGGCCCACTTTAGTTCCTCCGCTGTGAATAGAGGATCAAATGTCTCACCATTTGTATTTTCGTTTACTCTATTCGCCAGCTCACGTATTCTTGTGTGGTCCGCATTGTCGTCCTGTGTTTTATCCTCAGGATAAAACGTCTCCGCAAGCATCCGGGCTGACTCCTCACTGCTGAGTACGCGGTCTCCTTGAACTAGCGGTATGTCTTCTTGCCTAGTGGCAGTGCGGCTGATTACCCTATATATGCTTTCCCACATTGTTTCACGGTCTTGTCTTCCGCAGAACTCCTTCCAGCTAGATGTTAATGTGCTCTCCATCTTTTGTTTGAATTCCTCCTTGGCCTCGAGGTACAAACTGAGGACCCTTGCTCGGCGTCGCGGTGCGGCGTGTGAGATTCGTTTCTTCCGCCTCTTAACCTCGTTCTTCATCCTTGTCAACTCCTCGGTCCACCAAGGCAATCCTGTTTGCTTTCTTTTGCTAACCTTAGGTATGGTTCCTTCACATGCTTTAACTATTGCTTCTAAATATTTTTCTGTTATCTTATCTAACTCTTCTGTTGTAATTATTTTTTTCTATTTCTGTTTTGTTTATGTTTTCTTGTTCCCAAATTTCGTCTAGTTTCCCATAAAATTGTACCCATTTAGCTTTTTTTGTGTTATATTTCCTAGTGGTTCTTATTATGTCCATACCCTTTGATTTTTCTAGTTTTAATTCAAACAGGATCGCCTTGTGGTCCGAGGTGGTGACGTCTCCGGAGAGCCTCCAATTCGCCACACTCCGTAACATATCCTCTGTACAGGTCGTTATGTCTACACAGCTGCAGAACCTTTGGTCTCCTCTAATGACATCGAAGGTGGGAGCTGTTCCCTGGTTCAGGATATGGAGTCCTAGTTCATCGAGGGCACCTGCCAGAGCCTCACCCCTCTGATCAGCCTCCCGGCTTCCCCACCAAGTGTTCCAAGCGTTGACATCCCCCCCCAGTATAACGTCGCTAACTCCTATTTCCTCCGCGATTTTCTTCAAATGGTCCAAGTCTGGCTCGATAGGCTGTCCACCATCCAGGTACACCGACACCACACCTATTTCCCAAGCTCCGGTCCTCAGTATTGCTACTGCAAAGTTTTCTGTGGTCAGAGTTGGGCACTGCGTGAGGTCTATGGTGTCGTCGAATAGTACAATGGCTGCCTTGTTGACCTTCTCGGTCTTCCTGGCGCACTGCACTACTCGCGTACCCGGATGGCTCTTCATTTCTCCAATCCCACCTATATAGGGCTCTTGGACCATTGCGAACGCCAGCTTCCTTTTTCCAGCTTCTATGATGAGCTCTGCTGTGGCCAGTTTGCTCCTTTGGAGGTTTGCCTGTACGACGCTATACTGATGGGGTCTGCCCTCAACTATTTCTGCGTTTCCGCCCGGGACCACCTTAGCAGTACGCCACCGACAGCCGCGCCAATGCGTCCCACTTGACACGAATTGGACACTCGCTGTCGAAGGCGTTATGCTCCGTCTTTCCCATTTTTGCGGAAACGCAGTTTCGGCAGTTTGGTGGTTCCGCCGCCAGACGCGAGGGGCAGTCCGCCCTCATGTGGGGGTCCCCACAGTGTGTGCAGAGGTCGGCGGGTTCCGTGCACAGCTTGCGGCTGTGGCCGTATCGCAGACAGCGAGTGCACTGGATCAGTGGCGACTGGTCCAGCACACGCACCCGCTGCAGGTCAATGTGCACTCGACCCGCTAGTGTCAGCCTCTGCCACACTGCTGGGGACACCTGCAGAATGACGTGACCCATGTGAGGGTTTCTTGTCCTGCGGCGGTACTTTACTCCCATCCTTAGATCGTCCGCAGGCACGTCCCCGATCAGGTGGCCGTTTTGGCGCTTAATTGCGTCAATTATTTCCTCGTCGGAGTGGCACGAGAGAACATCCTTGGCAATGATGAGAGGATCTTTATTTTTCACCTCTTCCACCATTAGATTTCCGGCCTTTTTGATCCTCTCGGCCACCCGGGACAACTCCTCCCTAGTCTTAAAGCCGACCACCACCTTTTGGTCCCTCACTTTGCGCAGCCGCTCTACTCTGGTGCCCTCATTTCTGGCGTCTACTACCGTCCTCAGCTTTGCAACAACCTCTTCCCCGGTGTCTTGGTCATCGACTGATGACACAATCACCGAGTGAAGAGGTTCCTGGTAATGCTGCTTCGTGACGGCGGCCATCTCCGCAAATGAGGGTGTTTGCCCCGCAACAAAGCGAGGGGCCTGCTTAAGGTGTTCCGACAGAGCCCGTGTGTGCAACTGGCATTCCTCCAGCGCCTTGTTGTGTTGCTGAAGATTTTCCATCAGCTGCCTCATGAGCTCTGTCGGTTCACCCGGGGCCGGCAAGGACTCCTTGTGTTCTTTTCCGGGTTCGGCAGCCTGCTCTGCAGGTCCTTTCCCCTTTTCGCTCTCTCCCTCCTTGACAAGGTAATATAGTCTGTCGACCGCTTTAATAATCCCGTCTTTTATTTCCTTTTTCAGGTTTCGGGAGCAGTCCAAGTGCATCTTGGCCTTGGAGAGGCACGCCTTTGCCTCCGTGGTTCTATTGATGTACTTCACGGGTGGCATTTCTCGAGGCGGGCTCTCCGAGGTTTTTTCTGGCGCCTTATGCACTTCTGCCTTTGTCAGCTGGGAGGTTGCAGCTTTAGTCTTAAGTTTGGGGGGAGAGAGCACTTGCGCCTTTTTGGGAGGGCTGGTCACTGGTGTTTTCTTTAGGGGAGCGGGTACGGGTGCCTTGCTAGACAGCGTTAGGGTTTTATTTAACTGCCCCGATTTTTGCTTCTCCGCTTCCCACTCTCCGACACTGCGCCTCACCGAGGGGCCCGCCTGCGCTGGGCCCTCCTGCGCTGGACCCGCCTGCGCTGGACCCACCTCCTCCACGCTTTCACTCTCCTCCACGACCTGCACTTTCTTAACCGGGGTTCTTATTCCGATCATTATGTGGGATTTAATAAAACCGGATGTTCAGAGGACACTTGAGTCAAGCCTGAATCCCTGTAGAGAGGAGATCCAGACTGATATGTAAATAAATGTAAAAATGTAAAATAATAAAGTCCTAAGTTGGGACTTATGTCTCGTCACTGTAGTCAAAGTCAAAGTTTAAGTGTCAATATAACACTGTCAAATAATAATATTGCAATTTTCCAAGTGAAAATCTCTCCTGTCTCGACTTTTAAAGCCACAAGAGCTTCAAAACGATTAAAATTATTTAAAAACGGATCAAGCAAACGATTGTAACCAAATAATAAAAAATGTTATTTTGACAAAATCTTTGTCCTCCTTCCTGCTATAGACCAGAGGGCGGGTTGGGTGGGCAAAATTTTTTGCGAGCTAGCCGCACGTGCGATACGTCAAAAAACGCGTCTCCGCGCGGGCTAGCCGAATTACGGAAAAAAGTTATTAACGTTAGAAGAAAAATTTGGAATAATCCCCGAAAAACCAGTTTTTGGGGTAAAAAATGAAGGTAATCAACCCCCAATCTGGGCTTCGGGCTACGGATCGCGGCCTTCAACTCAGGGATGGTAGCTGACTACGACTGAAACTATATAAAATATTTAAAACTGAAGAAAATTTAGAATCCGAATTATTATGAACGATTTCCCTTTAAAAATTTCGAAAAATTTTCTAAGTGTCAGGGGGTGAAAATTTTTTGCGCGTGCGGTCGTCTCAAAATGGTCAGGGAGTAGGCGGAACACTACTCCAGTCGATTTACGCTGAAAACAGCTCAAAAATCGCGCACTGAAAACTGCTGATATCAATGTTTTAATAAAAATTTCGTTGGTTAGGTTAGGTTAGGTTAGGTTAGGTTAGGTTAGGTTAGGTTAGGTTAGGTTAGGTTAGGTTAGGTTAGGTTAGGTTAGGTTAGGTTAGGTTAGGTTAGGTTAGGTTAGGTTAGGTTAGGTTAGGTTAGGTTAGGTTAGGTTAGGTTAGGTTAGGTTAGGTTAGGTTAGGTTAGGTTAGGTTAGGTTAGGTTAGGTTAGGTTAGGTTAGGTTAGGTTAGGTTAGGTTAGGTTAGGTTAGGTTAGGTTAGGTTAGGTTAGGTTAGGTTAGGTTAGGTTAGGTTAGGTTAGGTTAGGTTAGGTTAGGTTAGGTTAGGTTAGGTTAGGTTAGGTTAGGTTAGGTTAGGTTAGGTTAGGTTAGGTTAGGTTAGGTTAGGTTAGGTTAGGTTAGGTTAGGTTAGGTTAGGTTAGGTTAGGTTAGGTTAGGTTAGGTTAGGTTAGGTTAGGTTAGGTTAGGTTAGGTTAGGTTAGGTTAGGTTAGGTTAGGTTAGGTTAGGTTAGGTTAGGTTAGGTTAGGTTAGGTTAGGTTAGGTTAGGTTAGGTTAGGTTAGGTTAGGTTAGGTTAGGTTAGGTTAGGTTAGGTTAGGTTAGGTTAGGTTAGGTTAGGTTAGGTTAGGTTAGGTTAGGTTAGGTTTTTTTTTTTTTTTTTTTTTTTTTTTTTTTTTTTTTTTTTTTTGTTTTGGCAGGAGTGGGAAATCCCCACGGACACCTCGACTACCTCACAGGCTGTGAGATAGTCGAGGTAGTGCCGGACTCGAACCGGCTAAAACCACACTCCTGCCCCACCAGTGTTCCTCTAACGTGGTTAGAGCTCTTGTCTGCGTTTGTATTTTTCTTTATTAGCGACTGTTTTATAGGTGGCCGAAGAGACCGGGCTCTATGTTCTAGTTCCTACTTTTCATTTTTTGTACAGTTTTTTAATATGTTTTCTATAATACTACTATAAATATTTATTCTATATATTTTACTACTTTTTACTAATATGTATCTATGTTTCACTACTATATTTGATAATATCATATTACTGTTTTAATACTTAGTTACGTTTTATTTACCTATCCCATATTTATCAGTCATTTAATATTATACTTTACACATTATTTTTGGATTTACTTTCTTTTGTTTTCTTTTCAACATTTCAGTTTAATTATTATTATAATATCGCCACTATATCTCTATAAAATATACCTGGATATTATTTTATTTTACTCTTAATGTTTGACTGATTTATACAGAGTTTTTCGCCCACTTCAACACAACTTGTCGATTTCACTGGAGTTGACTTAATTCTCAGCATAATTTTTGCCACTTTCTCAAGAAAGTGACTCGAATCTCCGTTTTCCATTAAGTCAACCCCAGTGGATCGCTCAATGCGTCTGCAAACCTGTTCAAGTGTCGGAGTGAACTTCTCTGTGTACGCGGAAGTGGGAGCCTCGACCACTTTAGCAATACGCAATAGTTGCTCGTGCGAATGCGTCCCACTTCCTACGTATCGGGCATTCTTCACTAAACGCATTGTGCGAGTGTTCCCCCAGCTTGGCTCTGGTGCAGTTGACGCACACCGCTGCTTTGCCGATCTGCTTGTCTGGGCAGTCCGACCTAAGGTGCGGACCACCGCAGTGACTGCACAGATCAGCTGGCTCCGTGCACAGGCGTTTGCCGTGCCCGTATGCCAAGCAGCGGGTACACTGCACCAGAGGCGTCTGGTCTTCGACCCGCACTCGCTGGAGGTCAATCCGAAGCTTGCCTCCAGCGAGTGCCCGCCTCCAGATTGCGGGGGTCACACTCAGCACAATGCTGTTCGTGTGTGGGTTACGTGACCGTTTACGGAACTTTATCGCCATTTTCTGTTCCCCGTCGCCGAGGCCGTGAAACAACTCCCGGTTCTGATTCCTAAGGGCATGCAATACTTCCTCATCACTGTAGATCAGCAACACGTCCCTAAGAATCAGAAGCGGGTCTCTGTTCTTCACTTCCTCGACGACGAGGTTCTCTCCGGCCGCCTCCAATCGCGCTTTGAGTTTATGTCTCTCCTCGATTGTTGCGCACCCCATTATCACCTTCTGGTCCTTTGCTTTTCGGACCCTCTCTACACGCACCCAACCCTCCTTTGCATCCACTGCCTTCCTGACTCTCTCGAGTATCTCGGCCCCCGTATCCGTCTCCTGTGTAGAGGAAACGACCACGGAGTGCAGCGTCGTTCGCTCCAGGGCCTGCGCCCCGGTGTGGCACTTATTGACGGCCGCTACACTTGCGTAGGTCGTCTCCCCCACACTGTCCCTGCTCGCCAGACTGTCTCGGAGTCTCTCGAGTTTCTCGGAGTTGTCTTTCAACTCCGAGATATGCTCCTTTAGGGTGTTGAGGAGCTCAGTCTGGCCAGCAAGAACTTTGACAGAAGAGGATGGGGGACAGTGGTCAGCAGTGGGTGCGGGAACCGGCACGGCTACGGGTGCGGGAGGGGCCTTGTCGAGCTCGGACTCCTTGACCAGCTCAAACAGCCGGTTTATGGCTTCGAGCACCGCAGTTTTAATCTCGGCCTTGAGATTGCGAGAGTTGCCTAAATTAAGCTTTGCCTTATTTAGGCAAGCTCTCGCTTCCGCAATGCGACTGCGGTGTCCGGCCTCCGGCTGCGTGAGCGGCCCTGAAGCAGCGACAGGGGCTCGGCGCGTCGATGGAGTAGCAAGGCTCTCCTTGGACGCGAGGGGTGTATCGTCTCCGAATACAATCTTCCTCCTCGCGTCAAGAGTCGTGGGCCCCGCTTTCTCCGCCGATCGCGGCGAGCCACTGGAGCCCTGAGACCTCATGGTGCTTGATGGGGTGCGGAACATGGCAACGGGTTGGAGCAGATAGAATCAACACAGACCCCTGTAAAGAGGAGGTCCGGAAAAATATATCTGCTCGGGAGAAGAGATGCTCGTATACGCAAGACACTGGGAATACTGAGATCTGTGACCCTGTAAAGGGGGGACAACAGAAATAGAACAATCAATAAAATCAAATGTATACAAATAAACAAATTCTAATAATAACAAATTATAATAATAACAAATTCTAATAATAACAAATTCTAACAATAACAAATAAAACTAGATAAAACAAGTCAACTGTCAAAGTCGAAAACGACTGTCAAAACGATTAAAATTATAATAGTATGTAAAAATGCGCGTAACTGACCAACGCTATGTCAGAGTAAGGTCAAAAAACGAAATTCTCCCTTCAAACACTCAGAATGACTAAAGTTAGGCTAAAAAAGATTTTGAAAATTTTGCCGACCTCTCTCCGTTTTCCTTCTACCTATAGCTATAGAACAGAGGGTGGGAGGGTGGGCAAAATTTTTTGCGAGCTAGGGGCACGTGCGATACGTCAAAAGACGCGTCTCGGCGCCGGCTAGCTGAATTTGGAAAAAAGTTTACTGTCGTTAAAAGAAAATTTTTGAGTTATCCCCGAAAAACCAGTTTTTTGGGATAAAAATGTAGATAATCAACCCCCAGTCTGGGCTTCGGGCTACGGATCGCAACCTTCAGCGCAGGGATGGTAGCTGACTATAACTGAGACTAAATAAAATTTTTAAAACAAAAGAAAATTAAAATCTGGATTTGTTATGAACGAATTTCGTATAAAAATTTTGAAAATTTTTCTAAGTGTCGGAGGGTGGAAATTTTTTGTGCGTGCGGTCGTTTCAAATTGGTCAGGGAGTGGCCGGAACACTACTCCAGTCGAAATATGCTGAAAACAGCTCGAAAAACGCGCACTGAAAACCGTAGATATCGATGGGTTAGGTTAGGTTAGGTTAGGTTAGGTTAGGTTAGGTTAGGTTAGGTTAGGTTAGGTTAGGTTAGGTTAGGTTAGGTTAGGTTAGGTTAGGTTAGGTTAGGTTAGGTTAGGTTAGGTTAGGTTAGGTTAGGTTAGGTTAGGTTAGGTTAGGTTAGGTTAGGTTAGGTTAGGTTAGGTTAGGTTAGGTTAGGTTAGGTTAGGTTAGGTTAGGTTAGGTTAGGTTAGGTTAGGTTAGGTTAGGTTAGGTTAGGTTAGGTTAGGTTAGGTTAGGTTAGGTTAGGTTAGGTTAGGTTAGGTTAGGTTAGGTTAGGTTAGGTTAGGTTAGGTTAGGTTAGGTTAGGTTAGGTTAGGTTAGGTTAGGTTAGGTTAGGTTAGGTTAGGTTAGGTTAGGTTAGGTTAGGTTAGGTTAGGTTAGGTTAGGTTAGGTTAGGTTAGGTTAGGTTAGGTTAGGTTAGGTTAGGTTAGGTTAGGTTAGGTTAGGTTAGGTTAGGTTAGGTTAGGTTAGGTTAGGTTAGGTTAGGTTAGGTTAGGTTAGGTTAGGTTAGGTTAGGTTAGGTTAGGTTAGGTTAGGTTAGGTTAGGTTAGGTTAGGTTAGGTTAGGTTAGGTTAGGTTAGGTTAGGTTAGGTTAGGTTAGGTTAGGTTAGGTTAGGTTAGGTTAGGTTAGGTTAGGTTAGGTTAGGTTAGGTTAGGTTAGGTTAGGTTAGGTTAGGTTAGGTTAGGTTAGGTTAGGTTAGGTTAGGTTAGGTTAGGTTAGGTTAGGTTAGGTTTTTTTTTTTTTTTTTTTTTTTTTTTTTTTTTTTTTTTTTTTGGCAGGAGTGGGAAATCCCCACGGACACCTCGACTACCTCACAGGCTGTGAGATAGTCGAGGTAGTGTCGGACTCGAACCGACTAAAAACCACTCCTGCCCTTGCTTCTACCTCCAACATAATCGGAGATTATGTCTGTCAACTGAGTTTTTTGACACATGTTTGTGTTTTACTTTTTGGGTGGGATTCCCAATTTACACAAAAGAGAGGGAGCGTATTGTTGTTTTTCTCATCAGATTATATTAACTTCTTATCTGACTTATTTATTTATATTTAGCTTAGGTCTATTTTATATTTACGTATCAACTAATTGCCTATTCTAAATCTCATGCTTAATAACGATATTATTTCTAGCCTTACTCTATTTTTACATGTATAGGGGGTCTGTTTTTATTTGTATTTTATAATTTTTTCTCTTACACTATGCTATGCTTATTTATATATTTGTATTTATTACTATTTATTCTAAGAACTATTTTCTATCATTTATGTTTATGCTAGTCTGTAATATATTATACTATATTATGACAGCATATTTACTTAAGCTGTTTTATTCCTATCTATAACTATTTTAACAATAAATTTACAATATTCTACAAATACTTCTACATCCTTACTCTTAATTATATTTTTTACATTTTCTGGAGTTATTTTTATGCCCAGTGCATTTTCGGCGTTGAAACGCCGTCCGGCAAATTGTGGACAGTCGAACAGTACGTGTGGCACCGATTCGCTCGCATCCGGGTCGCAGACGCACGATGGACTCTCCTTGCACTTGAATCGGTGCAAGTACTCGGAGAATCCACCGTGCCCCGTCAGTATTTGCGTGGTAAGGCTGTTCGTACCAATCTTGCAAATTGCTTTGTGAGCTGTCCGCACATCCGGTAAAAACAACTTTGTGACGGATGCGGTATCGCTGTCGACGTATCTGCGATCCCATTCCTCAAGCGTCGCCATACGTATGCTTCGCTTGACGAATGAGATCGGACACAGGTCGTAGTCGGGTTTTCTTTTGGAGTTTTCAGCAGCCTCCTTTGCTAGTTGGTCGGCTCTTTCGTTTCCCAGCAGCCCCACGTGAGCTTTAACCCAAAACAAGTTAATCATCTTGTTTTGGAGGGATGCGGATCTTATGTTATCCCTAGCTTCAACAGCCAGAGGGTGGAGCGAGCTGGGATTTTTGATAGTTTGAAGAGCCGCCATAGAGTCGCTGAAAACTCCAAAAGTAGACGCCTTCAGCTTGGCAATTTCGCAAGTTGCCCTTTTCAATGCGAGTAATTCAGCCTGGTAGACGGTGCAGTGCTTCGACAGTGCAAGTTTGAGGGCTCTGGTCTCGGCGTCGCCGTTCCATATGGACAGTGCAGCGCCGACCCCTCCTCCGATCTTGCTTCCGTCAGTAAAGATGCGGACGTCAAAGTCGCAGTTGTTGTCTAGCTCTTCTTGATCTGCCAGGCTGTTAAACTCCAGGGTTGCGCGCTCTACCGGATGAGGAGCGTCCATCGCCGAGGTCATTTGCTCGACCTCCCTGTCCCCCAGTGCGGTCTGGGGCACTCCCCTCTTGGCTTCGTACAACGACGCCGCCTCGCGGACTCGGAGGTCGAGGGGGAGCAACCCAGACAGCACCAAAGCTGAGTTCAGGGAGACCGTGCGATATGCCTTACAAATCTTCTGGGCGATCCCACGTTGCACGGTCGCGAGTTGCTTTCGGATGCCCAACTTTTTAGCCGCCGGCGCCCATACACTAGCAGCGTAAAGTAATATGGGCTCTATGGTTGCCACGTACATCAACCGTAAAACTTCTGGGTGCAACCCCCAACTGACCCTAGCGGCTCTGCACAATTGCTTGTAGATCGCAATTGCCTTCCTACAAACAAGTGAGACGTGGGTATTGAAGGTAAGTTTCTCGTCGATGGTTACACCCAGAAGCTTTATTTCCTTGGACATGCCAATGTCGATCCCCCCCATGCTCAGGCGTGGTGTGTCGTGTTTTAACTTTCTAGTAATGACCATGGCAGTTGTTTTATGTGGTGCAAATTTCAGTTTGTTCTCGACACCCCACGCCAGAACATGACTGAGAGCGGCATTGGCACATGCCTCGACCTGTTGCGCAGTCTCGCCGTCAAAGACCAAGACGATGTCGTCTGCGAAAGCCTGGACGTGTGTTCCCCTTTTTTCTACTTCTTTAAGGAGGGGGTCTAGTACGAGATTCCACAATATTGGGCCCCCAATCGAGCCCTGGACACAGCCCTTGTTCGTGCTTTTCCGACATACCTCCCCGCCGTACCTGATCGAGACTTTGCGGTCTCTGAGATAACTGTCTATGACCCGCCTGAGATTGATGGGACACTTTTCCTCCGCCAGACGGACCCTTATTGCTGGCCACCATGCGCTGTCAAAAGCTCCCTCTATGTCCAGCGAAACGATCGTTATGATCTTCTTTTGATCCAGCTTTTGGTGAACATGCTGCATGAGGTCATAGAGGGAGTCTTCTGTGCTCCTCTGTGGCATGAATCCGTACTGGCGGGTACTCATCCTTGGCAAGAGGTAGAATTTCAGGCGGGCCACCAGCATCTTCTCGTAGATTTTTCCTAGTATGGGCAACAGTCCGATCGGCCTATATGATTTTGGAGTAGCGTAACTCTCTTTTCCGGGCTTACGCAGGATCACGACTGTTGCCTCTTTCCAGGCGACGGGGAAGTGATGGTACTGTAGGCATTTATTTAGGAACCTCAGGAATGTCTCCGGGTCATTTCCGATGACATGACAGCAAATGTCCGAAGTAAAGCCATCAGAGCCCGGCGCCTTCTTCGGATTAAACGACTCCATCGAATTTTTTAGTTCCGACATTGTAAACGGTGGGTCACAAGGATCACTTTGCGCAACAGAGTTTACACTGTCGGCCCTCATTCGGATGGATCGGTGATGAGCGGTGTCACATTCAGAGCGGTCTTCCGGATAAAAGGTTTCCGCCAGCAACGTCACCGAGCCCTTCGCGTCGGTTAGGTTAGGTTAGGTTAGGTTAGGTTAGGTTAGGTTAGGTTAGGTTAGGTTAGGTTAGGTTAGGTTAGGTTAGGTTAGGTTAGGTTAGGTTAGGTTAGGTTAGGTTAGGTTAGGTTAGGTTAGGTTAGGTTAGGTTAGGTTAGGTTAGGTTAGGTTAGGTTAGGTTAGGTTAGGTTAGGTTAGGTTAGGTTAGGTTAGGTTAGGTTAGGTTAGGTTAGGTTAGGTTAGGTTAGGTTAGGTTAGGTTAGGTTAGGTTAGGTTAGGTTAGGTTAGGTTAGGTTAGGTTAGGTTAGGTTAGGTTAGGTTAGGTTAGGTTAGGTTAGGTTAGGTTAGGTTAGGTTAGGTTAGGTTAGGTTAGGTTAGGTTAGGTTAGGTTAGGTTAGGTTAGGTTAGGTTAGGTTAGGTTAGGTTAGGTTAGGTTAGGTTAGGTTAGGTTAGGTTAGGTTAGGTTAGGTTAGGTTAGGTTAGGTTAGGTTAGGTTAGGTTAGGTTAGGTTAGGTTAGGTTAGGTTAGGTTAGGTTAGGTTAGGTTAGGTTAGGTTAGGTTAGGTTAGGTTAGGTTAGGTTAGGTTAGGTTAGGTTAGGTTAGGTTAGGTTAGGTTAGGTTAGGTTAGGTTAGGTTTTTTTTTTTTTTTTTTTTTTTTTTTGTTTTGGCAGGAGTGGGAAATCCCCACGGACACCTCGACTACCTCACAGGCTGTGAGATAGTCGAGGTAGTGCCGGACTCGAACCGGCTAAAACCACACTCCTGCCCCACCAGTGTTCCTCTGACATGGTCAGAGCCCTTGTTTACGAGGTTTTGACTTTTTTGGCGACTGTTTAATAGGAGGCCGGAGAGGCCACACTCTTAAATTGGATATGAGCTTCTTTTTATATTTAATTCTAATTTAGTACGCTATATATTATTTTACAAGATTTTCGTTATTTTAATATTATTAAATTTTTTGGCGGCTTATTTATGTTTTACTAAAATTATTGTTTGTTTTACTTTTTCCTAAAATAAATATAATAAACTACTTATGATACCTTTATGTCCTGAACCCTTTCATTATTTATTATTTTACCCTTTTTATACTTAAGTTTTTTTTGAAATTGGATTTTGCGCTTTTTATTTTTGTTTTATGTAATTTTATCTGATATTTTCGCTAAATAATTATTATGTAGTTTAATATCATATATATATATACCCAAACACGTTTTCATTTGATTGCGGAATTTTACTCCCAGCTTGACACAACTTGACGATTCCACTAGAGTTGACTTACGGTGCATTATAATTACAGCCACTTTCTCATGAAAGTGACTGCAATTGCCATTTAACATTAAGCCAACCCTAGTGGTTCGCTCAATGCATCTGCGATCTTGTTGTGTCAAACTGGGTATCTTGATGTACTCGGAAGTGGGCGCATCGACAACCTTAGCAATAAGCTATGGTTGCTCGTGCAAATGCGTCCCACTTCCTTCGTACTGGGCATAAACTACTGAAGGCATTGTGGGAGTGCTCCCCCAGCTTGTCTCTGGTGCAGTTGACGCACACCGCTGCTTCGCCTTTGTGCTTATCCGGGCAGTCCGACCTAAGGTGCGGACCACCACAGTGGCTGCACAGGTCAGCAGGCTCTGTGCATAGGCGTTTCCCATGGCCGTACGCCAAGCAGCGGGTACACTGCACCAGAGGCGTCTGGTCCTCGACGCGCACTCTCTGAAGGTCAATACGGAGCTTGCCTCCAGAGAGTGCCCGCTTCCAGACTGCTGGGGAAACACTCATCACAATGCAGTTAACGAAAGGGTTTCTCGCCTTTTTCCGAAACTTTATCTCAACTTTCTGCTCCTCGTCCCCGAGGCCGTGAAATAGCTCCCGGTTCTGATTCCTAAGGGCATGCAATACTTCCTCATCACTGTGTATCAGCAACACGTCCCTAAGAACCAGAAGCGGGTTCCGATTTTTCACTGCCTCGACGACGAGGTTCCCTCCGGCCACTTCCAGTCGCTTCTTTAACTTCTCTCTCTCCTCCCGAGTCTCGCACCCCATGATAATTTTTCGGTCCTTTGCCTTTCTTACTTTTTCTACTCGCACCCAGCCCTCCTTCGCGTCCACCGCTTTCCGGATCCGTTCAAGGATTTCGTCCCCCGTGTCCATCTCTTGTGTTGAGGAGACAACAACCGAGTGTAGCGTCGCTCGCTCCGGAGCCTGTGCCCCGGTGTGGCGTTCACTCGCGGCTGCTATACTGGCATATGTCTTCTCCCCAACGTTTTCCCTGATAGCCAGACTGTCTCGGAGCTTTTCCACTCTCTCGGAGTTCTCTTTAACGATCGAGATGTGCTCCTTTAACGTGGTGATGAGCTCAGTCTGGCAAGAGAGGCTCTCAGAAATGGACTGGGGACAGTGGTCAGCAGTGGGCGCGGTTGCCGGTACGACTTCAGGTGCGAGAGGAACCCCATCCCGCTCGGATTCTTTCACCAGCTCAAAAAGCCTGTTTATAGCCTCGAGCACCGCAGTTTTTATGTCGGTTCTGAGGTTGCGAGAGTTGCCCAAATTCAGCTTAGCTTTGTTCAGGCAAGCTCTCGCCTCGTCAGTGCGACTACGATACCCGGCCACAGGCTTTTTGAGCTGGGTTGCTGGCCCCACGGTAGCTCGGCGCGTCCCCGGTGTGGCAGGGTCCCCCCGAGAAGCGGAAGGAGTGTCTTCTCCGAAGGAGATTCTCCTCCTCGCATTCGCAGGGGAAAGCCCCACCTTCTCCGCCGATCGCGGCGAGCCACCGGAGCCTTGTGCCCTTACGGTACTGGATGGGGTGCGAAACATAATTGGTTTCTTTAAGTAGATTTAATAATAGAGATCCCTGTAGAGAGGGGATCAAGACAAAGATTATACGTCACAGAGGAGAAAACAGGTGTCAGACACTGGGTACTTGTGTCCCTGTAAAGGGGGGAACACAGTATTAATATAAATGATAATCAATAATAATTAATCTAGAATATGTCTTAAAATAATAATAAAAAGATTGTCAAATTAAAAATTTATATCATATAATTGTCAAATAAATAAAATATTGTGATTCTCCCCTCCTAAAATCGAAACTAAACTAAACCAGAAAGAAAAAATTTTTTGCCAACCTCTCTCCGTTTTCCCTACCTCTAGCTATAGAACAGAGGGTGGGAGGGTGGGCAAAATTTTTTGCGAGCTAGGGGCACGTGCGATACGTCAAAAGACGCGTCTCGGCGCGGACTAGCTGAATTTTGAAAAAAGTTTGTTGTCGTTCAAAGAAAAATCTGGAATTATCCCCGAAAAACTAGTTTTTTGGGATAAAAATGCAGATAATCAACCCCCAGTCTGGGCTTCGGGCTACGGATCGCAGCCTTCAATGCAGGGATGGTAGCTGACTATAACTGAAACTATATAAATTTTTTAAAACAGAAGAAAATTGAAATTTGGATTTATTATGAACGATTTTCCTATAAAAATTTCGAAAATTTTGCTAAGTGTGGGAGGGTAGAAATTTTTTGTGCGTGCGGATGTGTCAAAATTGTCAGGGAGTAAGCGGAACACTACTCCAGTCGATATACGCTGAAAACAGCTCAAAAATCGCGCACTGAAAACTGTAGATATCACTGTTTTAATAAAAATTTCGTTCCCTAAGGTGGAATTTACTGTATCTAGGTAGAAGCTATGTGATAGAATTAAAAATTTTTTGCGAGCTAGGGGCACGTGCGATACGTCAAAAGACGCGTCTCGGCGCGGACTAGCTGAATTTTGAAAAAAGTTTGTTGTCGTTCAAAGAAAAATCTGGAATTATCCCCGAAAAACTAGTTTTTTGGGATAAAAATGCAGATAATCAACCCCCAGTCTGGGCTTCGGGCTACGGATCGCAGCCTTCAATGCAGGGATGGTAGCTGACTATAACTGAAACTATATAAATTTTTTAAAACAGAAGAAAATTGAAATTTGGATTTATTATGAACGATTTTCCTATAAAAATTTCGAAAATTTTGCTAAGTGTGGGAGGGTAGAAATTTTTTGTGCGTGCGGATGTGTCAAAATTGTCAGGGAGTAAGCGGAACACTACTCCAGTCGATATACGCTGAAAACAGCTCAAAAATCGCGCACTGAAAACTGTAGATATCACTGTTTTAATAAAAATTTCGTTCCCTAAGGTGGAATTTACTGTATCTAGGTAGAAGCTATGTGATAGAATTAAAAATTTTTTGCGAGCTAGGGGCACGTGCGATACGTCAAAAGACGCGTCTCGGCGCGGACTAGCTGAATTTTGAAAAAAGTTTGTTGTCGTTCAAAGAAAAATCTGGAATTATCCCCGAAAAACTAGTTTTTTGGGATAAAAATGCAGATAATCAACCCCCAGTCTGGGCTTCGGGCTACGGATCGCAGCCTTCAATGCAGGGATGGTAGCTGACTATAACTGAAACTATATAAATTTTTTAAAACAGAAGAAAATTGAAATTTGGATTTATTATGAACGATTTTCCTATAAAAATTTCGAAAATTTTGCTAAGTGTGGGAGGGTAGAAATTTTTTGTGCGTGCGGATGTGTCAAAATTGTATGTGTCAAAATTGTCAGGGAGTAAGCGGAACACTACTCCAGTCGATATACGCTGAAAACAGCTCAAAAATCGCGCACTGAAAACTGTAGATATCACTGTTTTAATAAAAATTTCGTTGGGTTAGGTTAGGTTAGGTTAGGTTAGGTTAGGTTAGGTTAGGTTAGGTTAGGTTAGGTTAGGTTAGGTTAGGTTAGGTTAGGTTAGGTTAGGTTAGGTTAGGTTAGGTTAGGTTAGGTTAGGTTAGGTTAGGTTAGGTTAGGTTAGGTTAGGTTAGGTTAGGTTAGGTTAGGTTAGGTTAGGTTAGGTTAGGTTAGGTTAGGTTAGGTTAGGTTAGGTTAGGTTAGGTTAGGTTAGGTTAGGTTAGGTTAGGTTAGGTTAGGTTAGGTTAGGTTAGGTTAGGTTAGGTTAGGTTAGGTTAGGTTAGGTTAGGTTAGGTTAGGTTAGGTTAGGTTAGGTTAGGTTAGGTTAGGTTAGGTTAGGTTAGGTTAGGTTAGGTTAGGTTAGGTTAGGTTAGGTTAGGTTAGGTTAGGTTAGGTTAGGTTAGGTTAGGTTAGGTTAGGTTAGGTTAGGTTAGGTTAGGTTAGGTTAGGTTAGGTTAGGTTAGGTTAGGTTAGGTTAGGTTAGGTTAGGTTAGGTTAGGTTAGGTTAGGTTAGGTTAGGTTAGGTTAGGTTAGGTTAGGTTAGGTTAGGTTAGGTTAGGTTAGGTTAGGTTAGGTTAGGTTAGGTTAGGTTAGGTTAGGTTAGGTTAGGTTAGGTTAGGTTAGGTTAGGTTAGGTTAGGTTAGGTTAGGTTAGGTTAGGTTAGGTTAGGTTAGGTTAGGTTAGGTTAGGTTAGGTTAGGTTAGGTTAGGTTAGGTTAGGTTAGGTTAGGTTAGGTTAGGTTAGGTTAGGTTAGGTTAGGTTAGGTTAGGTTAGGTTAGGTTAGGTTAGGTTAGGTTAGGTTAGGTTAGGTTAGGTTAGGTTAGGTTTTTTTTTTTTTTTTTTTTTTTTTTTTTTTTTTGTTTTGGCAGGAGTGGGAAATCCCCACGGACACCTCGACTACCTCACAGGCTGTGAGATAGTCGAGGTAGTGCCGGACTCGAACCGGCTAAAACCACACTCCTGCCCCACCAGTGTCCCTCTAACGTTGTTAGAGCCCTTATTTACAGAGGTTGCATCTTGTTTTGCGACTGGTTTATAAGTGGCCGAAGACACCACGCTCTATACGATCAAGTTTTGGCTGTTTATTTTATAATCTGTTTTATTTTCTTTTATTTTATATGTTTGCTGTATTTAAATGTTAACTATGTTATTTTACTAAATTTTTATACTGTTTCACTAAGTTTTTTATATTGTTGCTGTTTAACTAAAGATTTTATACTATTTTACTAAATATTCTATGCTTTACTGTACTTGTTATTTATAAATGATTTTACTGCTCTAATTTTTCGCGATTTTGCTTTCATGTTTTACTGTGTTTAACTATTTGCCCTTGTTGTATTTATCCGTTTTTCGACACTACAATTGGTATTGGTTTTTTATTTTTTGGGATATCCACGTTATATAAAATACTATACACTTGCATATCCTTATTTTAAAACCGACCTGTTAACCAAATGCATAATCTTACTAAACAAACTCCTACAACACAGATTTCCGACAGATTCGACACAACTTAACGATTCCACTAGAGTTGGCTCACAGTCCAGCCTAATTTGGGTCACCTTCTCATGAAGGTGACTGCAATTATCATTTACCATTAAGCCAACCCTAGTGGTTCGCTTAATGCGTCTGCGATCTGGTTGTGTCGATTCTGTTGTCCCTGGTTTCGCGGAAGTGGGCGCATCGACAACTTTAGCAATAAGCTACGGTTGCTCGTGCAAATGCGTCCCACTTCCTGCGTATCGGGCATTCCTCACTGAACGCATTGTGCGAGTGTTCCCCCAGCTTACCTCTAGTGCAGTTTATGCACACCGCTGCTTTACCGACCTGTTTGTCAGGGCACTCAACCCTATGATGGGGACCCCCGCAGTGACTGCACAGGTCGGCTGGCTCCGAGCACAGGCGTTTGCCGTGTCCGTACGCCAGGCAACGGGTGCACTGCACCAGTGGCGTCTGGTCCTCCACGCGCACTCTCTGGAGGTCAATACGGAGCTTGCCTCCAGAGAGTGCCCGCTTCCAGATTGCTGGGGTCACACTCAGCACAATGCTGTTTGTATGTGGGTTTCGCGATTTCTTCCTAAACTTAATCGAGACTTTCTTTTCCTCGTCGCCGAGGCCGTCAAAGATCTCCCGGTTCTGGTTCCTAAGGGCCCGCAACACTTCTTCGTCACTGTGCACTGACAAGACGTCCCTAAGAACCAGAAGCGGGTCCCGATTCTTCACGTCCTCGACGACGAGGTTCTCTCCGGCCGCCTTTAGTCGCTCCTTCAATCTTGTTCTCTCCTCCATCGTTTCGCACCCCATAATCACCCTTTGATCCTTGGCCTTTCTCACCCTTTCAACACGCACCCAGCCTTCTTTGGCGTCCACCGCTTTCCTGACCCTCTCCAGGATTTCACCGCTGGTGTCCGTCTCCTGTGTTGAGGAGACAACTACGGAATGCAGAGTTGTTCGCTCCGGGGCTTTTGCCCCGGTGTGGCTTTTATTTACAGCTGCTACACTCGCGTATGTTGTCTCCCCCACACTTTCCCTGCCGGCCAGACTGTCTCGGAGCCTTTCGAGTTTCTCGGAGTTGTCCTTCAACTCCGAGAGGTGCTCCTTGATAGCGTTGGTGAGCACAGTCTGGCCGGCGAGAACGTCGCTGAGGGAGGACTGAGGGATGCAGTCAGCGGCGGGCGCGGGTGCGGGTGCGGGTTCGGGTGCGGCCGGGGCCTTGTCTTGCTCCGACTCCTTAACAAGCTCAAAAAGCCTGTTTATTGCCTCGAGCACGGCAGCCTTAATGTCGGTCTTGAGGTTGCGGGAGTTGCCCAAATTAAGCTTTGCCTTGTTTAGGCAAGCTCTCGCCTCCTCAATCCGACTGCGGCACCCAGCCACAGGCTTCTTGAGCTGTGTTAAGGCGTCCACAGGGGCTCGGCGCGTCCCCGGAGTAGCAGGGCCCCCCCGAGAAACGGAAGGAGTATCCTCCCCGAAGGAAATTCTCCTCCGCGCATTAGCAGGGGAAAGTCCAGCTTTCTCCGCGGATCGCGGCGAGCCACTGGAGCCTTGGGCCTTCAGGGTGCTGGATGGGGTGCGGAACATAGTAACGGGCTGGAGCAGACAGAATCAACACGGACCCCTGTAAAGAGGAGGTCCGGAAAATGTA
>CATKRU010000005.1:50000-60000 GCA_949774965.1 Diarsia brunnea
GCTTCCGTCGGTGAAGATTTTCGGGTATGTGAGTCCTTGCTGGTCCATTTCTGCATCATTTACCACGCACTTGAACTCAATACCGACTTGGCAGGCTGGATGAGGTATTTGAGTGTGTGGGACAGGTGCCTCGATCCCTCGGTCCCCTGTCACTCTCCGGGAGTGTCCTCTTTTTTCTTCATAAAAAGAGGCTGCTTCCCGAATCCGCAAATCCAGTGGAAGCAGTCCGGAGAGTACCAGGGCCGAGTTCAACGAGGTTGTCCTATATGCTTTGATCACCTTCTGCACAAAGCCCCGCTGAACAGTATTGAGCTGCTTCCTGATCCCAACTTTGTTTGTCGCCGGTGCCCAGGCACTTGCCGCATACAAAATGACTGGTTCTACTACAGCAGTGTATATAGTCCTGATAATTTCGGGCTTCAGGCCCCAACTGATTTTTGCCGCTTTCGACAGCTGTTTATAGATGTTCAGCGCCTTTCTCGTTACATTCGAGGCGTGGGCGTTGAACGTCAGCTTATCGTCAATCGTGAGCCCCAGAATCTTGATCTCCCGGGACAGGTTAATGTCCTCATCGCCCATGCGCAGAAGTGGTGAATCGTATTTCAGTTTGTTGGTGACGACCATTCCTTTGGTTTTATGGGCCGCAAACTTGAGCTTATTCTCGATTCCCCACTTCCGAACATGAGCGAGACTCGCATTTGCCTGTCTCTGGACATCAAGCGCTGTTTCACCCGAAACGCTTGGCAGTAATCGCCACGTTTCTCTAGCTCCTGGAGCAGAGGATCCAGGATCATGTTCCAAAAAGTTGGCCCCCCTATGGAGCCTTGTACACAACCTTTAGATGTTCCCCGGATGCACTCTGCTCCTGCATACCTAACCCTTACCTTCCTGTCTAGTAAATAACTATCTACTAGACGTCGTAGGTTAACCGGGCATTCGGTTTCTGCCAGTCGGAGTTTAATTGCCGGCCACCAGGCATTGTCGAAGGCTCCCTCTATGTCCAATGATATGACGACGATAATCTTCTTCTCTTTCAGTCTGTCTCTAATGTGTTTCATCAGGTCATAGAGGGAGTCCTCGGTGCTGCGCTGGGGCATAAATCCGTACTGTCTCGGGCTAGCCTGTGGCGATATGTACCATCTAATGCGTTGCACCAGCATCTTCTCCAAGATCTTCCCCAGTACAGGCAGTAGCCCAATCGGCCTGTAGGATTTGGGGTGGGCATAGTCGTCTTTGCCGGGTTTCCTCAGCACCACAACCACCGCCTCCTTCCAGATGGTCGGGAAGTGAAAAAGACAGAGACATCTGTTGAGCACTGCCAGGAACAGCTGTGGGTTGTGGGTAATAGCCGCCCTGCATATGTCCGCTGTTAAACCGTCAATGCCCGGAGCTTTTTTCGGGTTAAAACTAAATGCGGCCCACTTTAGTTCCTCCGCTGTGAATAGAGGATCAAATGTCTCACCATTTGTATTTTCGTTTACTCTATTCGCCAGCTCACGTATTCTTGTGTGGTCCGCATTGTCGTCCTGTGTTTTATCCTCAGGATAAAACGTCTCCGCAAGCATCCGGGCTGACTCCTCACTGCTGAGTACGCGGTCTCCTTGAACTAGCGGTATGTCTTCTTGCCTAGTGGCAGTGCGGCTGATTACCCTATATATGCTTTCCCACATTGTTTCACGGTCTTGTCTTCCGCAGAACTCCTTCCAGCTAGATGTTAATGTGCTCTCCATCTTTTGTTTGAATTCCTCCTTGGCCTCGAGGTACAAACTGAGGACCCTTGCTCGGCGTCGCGGTGCTGCGTGTGAGATTCGTTTCTTCCGCCTCTTAACCTCGTTCTTCATCCTTGTCAACTCCTCGGTCCACCAAGGCAATCCTGTTTGCTTTCTTTTGCTAACCTTAGGTATGGTTCCTTCACATGCTTTAACTATTGCTTCTAAATATTTTTCTGTTATCTTATCTAACTCTTCTGTTGTAATTATTTTTTCTATTTCTGTTTTGTTTATGTTTTCTTGTTCCCAAATTTCGTCTAGTTTCCCATAAAATTGTACCCATTTAGCTTTTTTTGTGTTATATTTCCTAGTGGTTCTTATTATGTCCATACCCTTTGATTTTTCTAGTTTTAATTCAAACAGGATCGCCTTGTGGTCCGAGGTGGTGACGTCTCCGGAGAGCCTCCAATTCGCCACACTCCGTAACATATCCTCTGTACAGGTCGTTATGTCTACACAGCTGCAGAACCTTTGGTCTCCTCTAATGACATCGAAGGTGGGAGCTGTTCCCTGGTTCAGGATATGGAGTCCTAGTTCATCGAGGGCACCTGCCAGAGCCTCACCCCTCTGATCAGCCTCCCGGCTTCCCCACCAAGTGTTCCAAGCGTTGACATCCCCCCCCAGTATAACGTCGCTAACTCCTATTTCCTCCGCGATTTTCTTCAAATGGTCCAAGTCTGGCTCGATAGGCTGTCCACCATCCAGGTACACCGACACCACACCTATTTCCCAAGCTCCGGTCCTCAGTATTGCTACTGCAAAGTTTTCTGTGGTCAGAGTTGGGCACTGCGTGAGGTCTATGGTGTCGTCGAATAGTACAATGGCTGCCTTGTTGACCTTCTCGGTCTTCCTGGCGCACTGCACTACTCGCGTACCCGGATGGCTCTTCATTTCTCCAATCCCACCTATATAGGGCTCTTGGACCATTGCGAACGCCAGCTTCCTTTTTCCAGCTTCTATGATGAGCTCTGCTGTGGCCAGTTTGCTCCTTTGGAGGTTTGCCTGTACGACGCTATACTGATGGGGTCTGCCCTCAACTATTTCTGCGTTTCCGCCCGGGACCACCTTAGCAGTACGCCACCGACAGCCGCGCCAATGCGTCCCACTTGACACGAATTGGACACTCGCTGTCGAAGGCGTTATGCTCCGTCTTTCCCATTTTTGCGGAAACGCAGTTTCGGCAGTTTGGTGGTTCCGCCGCCAGACGCGAGGGGCAGTCCGCCCTCATGTGGGGGTCCCCACAGTGTGTGCAGAGGTCGGCGGGTTCCGTGCACAGCTTGCGGCTGTGGCCGTATCGCAGACAGCGAGTGCACTGGATCAGTGGCGACTGGTCCAGCACACGCACCCGCTGCAGGTCAATGTGCACTCGACCCGCTAGTGTCAGCCTCTGCCACACTGCTGGGGACACCTGCAGAATGACGTGACCCATGTGAGGGTTTCTTGTCCTGCGGCGGTACTTTACTCCCATCCTTAGATCGTCCGCAGGCACGTCCCCGATCAGGTGGCCGTTTTGGCGCTTAATTGCGTCAATTATTTCCTCGTCGGAGTGGCACGAGAGAACATCCTTGGCAATGATGAGAGGATCTTTATTTTTCACCTCTTCCACCATTAGATTTCCGGCCTTTTTGATCCTCTCGGCCACCCGGGATAACTCCTCCCTAGTCTTAAAGCCGACCACCACCTTTTGGTCCCTCACTTTGCGCAGCCGCTCTACTCTGGTGCCCTCATTTCTGGCGTCTACTACCGTCCTCAGCTTTGCAACAACCTCTTCCCCGGTGTCTTGGTCATCGACTGATGACACAATCACCGAGTGAAGAGGTTCCTGGTAATGCTGCTTCGTGACGGCGGCCATCTCCGCAAATGAGGGTGTTTGCCCCGCAACAAAGCGAGGGGCCTGCTTAAGGTGTTCCGACAGAGCCCGTGTGTGCAACTGGCATTCCTCCAGCGCCTTGTTGTGTTGCTGAAGATTTTCCATCAGCTGCCTCATGAGCTCTGTCGGTTCACCCGGGGCCGGCAAGGACTCCTTGTGTTCTTTTCCGGGTTCGGCAGCCTGCTCTGCAGGTCCTTTCCCCTTTTCGCTCTCTCCCTCCTTGACAAGGTAATATAGTCTGTCGACCGCTTTAATAATCCCGTCTTTTATTTCCTTTTTCAGGTTTCGGGAGCAGTCCAAGTGCATCTTGGCCTTGGAGAGGCACGCCTTTGCCTCCGTGGTTCTATTGATGTACTTCACGGGTGGCATTTCTCGAGGCGGGCTCTCCGAGGTTTTTTCTGGCGCCTTATGCACTTCTGCCTTTGTCAGCTGGGAGGTTGCAGCTTTAGTCTTAAGTTTGGGGGGAGAGAGCACTTGCGCCTTTTTGGGAGGGCTGGTCACTGGTGTTTTCTTTAGGGGAGCGGGTACGGGTGCCTTGCTAGACAGCGTTAGGGTTTTATTTAACTGCCCCGATTTTTGCTTCTCCGCTTCCCACTCTCCGACACTGCGCCTCACCGAGGGGCCCGCCTGCGCTGGGCCCTCCTGCGCTGGACCCGCCTGCGCTGGACCCACCTCCTCCACGCTTTCACTCTCCTCCACGACCTGCACCTTCTTAACCGGGGTTCTTATTCCGATCATTATGTGGGATTTAATAAAACCGGATGTTCAGAGGACACTTGAGTCAAGCCTGAATCCCTGTAGAGAGGAGATCCAGACTGATATGTAAATAAATGTAAAAATGTAAAATAATAAAGTCCTAAGTTGGGACTTATGTCTCGTCACTGTAGTCAAAGTCAAAGTTTAAGTGTCAATATAACACTGTCAAATAATAATATTGCAATTTTCCAAGTGAAAATCTCTCCTGTCTCGACTTTTAAAGCCACAAGAGCTTCAAAACGATTAAAATTATTTAAAAACGGATCAAGCAAACGATTGTAACCAAATAATAAAAAATGTTATTTTGACAAAATCTTTGTCCTCCTTCCTGCTATAGACCAGAGGGCGGGTTGGGTGGGCAAAATTTTTTGCGAGCTAGCCGCACGTGCGATACGTCAAAAAACGCGTCTCCGCGCGGGCTAGCCGAATTACGGAAAAAAATTATTAACGTTAGAAGAAAAATTTGGAATAATCCCCGAAAAACCAGTTTTTGGGGTAAAAAATGAAGGTAATCAACCCCCAATCTGGGCTTCGGGCTACGGATCGCGGCCTTCAACTCAGGGATGGTAGCTGACTACGACTGAAACTATATAAAATATTTAAAACTGAAGAAAATTTAGAATCCGAATTATTATGAACGATTTCCCTTTAAAAATTTCGAAAAATTTTCTAAGTGTCAGGGGGTGAAAATTTTTTGCGCGTGCGGTCGTCTCAAAATGGTCAGGGAGTAGGCGGAACACTACTCCAGTCGATTTACGCTGAAAACAGCTCAAAAATCGCGCACTGAAAACTGCTGATATCAATGTTTTAATAAAAATTTCGTTCCTTTAGGTGAATTTTACTGTTCTTAGGTAGAAGATATGTGATAGAAATAAAAAATTTTTTGCGAGCTAGCCGCACGTGCGATACGTCAAAAAACGCGTCTCCGCGCGGGCTAGCCGAATTACGGAAAAAAGTTATTAACGTTAGAAGAAAAATTTGGAATAATCCCCGAAAAACCAGTTTTTGGGGTAAAAAATGAAGGTAATCAACCCCCAATCTGGGCTTCGGGCTACGGATCGCGGCCTTCAACTCAGGGATGGTAGCTGACTACGACTGAAACTATATAAATATTTAAAACTGAAGAAAATTTAGAATCCGAATTATTATGAACGATTTCCCTTTAAAAATTTCGAAAAATTTTCTAAGTGTCAGGGGGTGAAAATTTTTTGCGCGTGCGGTCGTCTCAAAATGGTCAGGGAGTAGGCGGAACACTACTCCAGTCGATTTACGCTGAAAACAGCTCAAAAATCGCGCACTGAAAACTGCTGATATCAATGTTTTAATAAAAATTTCGTTGGTTAGGTTAGGTTAGGTTAGGTTAGGTTAGGTTAGGTTAGGTTAGGTTAGGTTAGGTTAGGTTAGGTTAGGTTAGGTTAGGTTAGGTTAGGTTAGGTTAGGTTAGGTTAGGTTAGGTTAGGTTAGGTTAGGTTAGGTTAGGTTAGGTTAGGTTAGGTTAGGTTAGGTTAGGTTAGGTTAGGTTAGGTTAGGTTAGGTTAGGTTAGGTTAGGTTAGGTTAGGTTAGGTTAGGTTAGGTTAGGTTAGGTTAGGTTAGGTTAGGTTAGGTTAGGTTAGGTTAGGTTAGGTTAGGTTAGGTTAGGTTAGGTTAGGTTAGGTTAGGTTAGGTTAGGTTAGGTTAG
Organism: Diarsia brunnea; assembly: GCA_949774965.1. Taxonomy (NCBI): domain Eukaryota; kingdom Metazoa; phylum Arthropoda; class Insecta; order Lepidoptera; family Noctuidae; genus Diarsia; species Diarsia brunnea. The sequence goes on from CATKRU010000005.1 coordinate 56,075, forward strand.
GTTAGGTTAGGTTAGGTTAGGTTAGGTTAGGTTAGGTTAGGTTAGGTTAGGTTAGGTTAGGTTAGGTTAGGTTAGGTTAGGTTAGGTTAGGTTAGGTTAGGTTAGGTTAGGTTAGGTTAGGTTAGGTTAGGTTAGGTTAGGTTAGGTTAGGTTAGGTTAGGTTAGGTTAGGTTAGGTTAGGTTAGGTTAGGTTAGGTTAGGTTAGGTTAGGTTAGGTTAGGTTAGGTTAGGTTAGGTTAGGTTAGGTTAGGTTAGGTTAGGTTAGGTTAGGTTAGGTTAGGTTAGGTTAGGTTAGGTTAGGTTAGGTTAGGTTAGGTTAGGTTAGGTTAGGTTAGGTTAGGTTAGGTTAGGTTAGGTTAGGTTAGGTTAGGTTAGGTTAGGTTAGGTTAGGTTAGGTTAGGTTAGGTTAGGTTAGGTTAGGTTAGGTTAGGTTAGGTTAGGTTAGGTTAGGTTAGGTTAGGTTAGGTTAGGTTAGGTTAGGTTAGGTTAGGTTAGGTTAGGTTAGGTTAGGTTAGGTTAGGTTAGGTTAGGTTAGGTTAGGTTAGGTTAGGTTAGGTTAGGTTAGGTTAGGTTAGGTTAGGTTAGGTTAGGTTAGGTTAGGTTAGGTTAGGTTAGGTTAGGTTAGGTTAGGTTAGGTTAGGTTAGGTTAGGTTAGGTTAGGTTAGGTTAGGTTAGGTTAGGTTAGGTTAGGTTAGGTTAGGTTAGGTTAGGTTAGGTTAGGTTAGGTTAGGTTAGGTTAGGTTAGGTTAGGTTAGGTTAGGTTAGGTTAGGTTAGGTTAGGTTAGGTTAGGTTAGGTTAGGTTAGGTTAGGTTAGGTTAGGTTAGGTTAGGTTAGGTTAGGTTAGGTTAGGTTAGGTTAGGTTAGGTTAGGTTAGGTTAGGTTAGGTTAGGTTAGGTTAGGTTAGGTTAGGTTAGGTTAGGTTAGGTTAGGTTAGGTTAGGTTAGGTTAGGTTAGGTTAGGTTAGGTTAGGTTAGGTTAGGTTAGGTTAGGTTAGGTTAGGTTAGGTTAGGTTAGGTTAGGTTAGGTTAGGTTAGGTTAGGTTAGGTTAGGTTAGGTTAGGTTAGGTTAGGTTAGGTTAGGTTAGGTTAGGTTAGGTTAGGTTAGGTTAGGTTAGGTTAGGTTAGGTTAGGTTAGGTTAGGTTAGGTTAGGTTAGGTTAGGTTAGGTTAGGTTAGGTTAGGTTAGGTTAGGTTAGGTTAGGTTAGGTTAGGTTAGGTTAGGTTAGGTTAGGTTAGGTTAGGTTAGGTTAGGTTAGGTTAGGTTAGGTTAGGTTAGGTTAGGTTAGGTTAGGTTAGGTTAGGTTAGGTTAGGTTAGGTTAGGTTAGGTTAGGTTAGGTTAGGTTAGGTTAGGTTAGGTTAGGTTAGGTTAGGTTAGGTTAGGTTAGGTTAGGTTAGGTTAGGTTAGGTTAGGTTAGGTTAGGTTAGGTTAGGTTAGGTTAGGTTAGGTTAGGTTAGGTTAGGTTAGGTTAGGTTAGGTTAGGTTAGGTTAGGTTAGGTTAGGTTAGGTTAGGTTAGGTTAGGTTAGGTTAGGTTAGGTTAGGTTAGGTTAGGTTAGGTTAGGTTAGGTTAGGTTAGGTTAGGTTAGGTTAGGTTAGGTTAGGTTAGGTTAGGTTAGGTTAGGTTAGGTTAGGTTAGGTTAGGTTAGGTTAGGTTAGGTTAGGTTAGGTTAGGTTAGGTTAGGTTAGGTTAGGTTAGGTTAGGTTAGGTTAGGTTAGGTTAGGTTAGGTTAGGTTAGGTTAGGTTAGGTTAGGTTAGGTTAGGTTAGGTTAGGTTAGGTTAGGTTAGGTTAGGTTAGGTTAGGTTAGGTTAGGTTAGGTTAGGTTAGGTTAGGTTAGGTTAGGTTAGGTTAGGTTAGGTTAGGTTAGGTTAGGTTAGGTTAGGTTAGGTTAGGTTAGGTTAGGTTAGGTTAGGTTAGGTTAGGTTAGGTTAGGTTAGGTTAGGTTAGGTTAGGTTAGGTTAGGTTAGGTTAGGTTAGGTTAGGTTAGGTTAGGTTAGGTTAGGTTAGGTTAGGTTAGGTTAGGTTAGGTTAGGTTAGGTTAGGTTAGGTTAGGTTAGGTTAGGTTAGGTTAGGTTAGGTTAGGTTAGGTTAGGTTAGGTTAGGTTAGGTTAGGTTAGGTTAGGTTAGGTTAGGTTAGGTTAGGTTAGGTTAGGTTAGGTTAGGTTAGGTTAGGTTAGGTTAGGTTAGGTTAGGTTAGGTTAGGTTAGGTTAGGTTAGGTTAGGTTAGGTTAGGTTAGGTTAGGTTAGGTTAGGTTAGGTTAGGTTAGGTTAGGTTAGGTTAGGTTAGGTTAGGTTAGGTTAGGTTAGGTTAGGTTAGGTTAGGTTAGGTTAGGTTAGGTTAGGTTAGGTTAGGTTAGGTTAGGTTAGGTTAGGTTAGGTTAGGTTAGGTTAGGTTAGGTTAGGTTAGGTTAGGTTAGGTTAGGTTAGGTTAGGTTAGGTTAGGTTAGGTTAGGTTAGGTTAGGTTAGGTTAGGTTAGGTTAGGTTAGGTTAGGTTAGGTTAGGTTAGGTTAGGTTAGGTTAGGTTAGGTTAGGTTAGGTTAGGTTAGGTTAGGTTAGGTTAGGTTAGGTTAGGTTAGGTTAGGTTAGGTTAGGTTAGGTTAGGTTAGGTTAGGTTAGGTTAGGTTAGGTTAGGTTAGGTTAGGTTAGGTTAGGTTAGGTTAGGTTAGGTTAGGTTAGGTTAGGTTAGGTTAGGTTAGGTTAGGTTAGGTTAGGTTAGGTTAGGTTAGGTTAGGTTAGGTTAGGTTAGGTTAGGTTAGGTTAGGTTAGGTTAGGTTAGGTTAGGTTAGGTTAGGTTAGGTTAGGTTAGGTTAGGTTAGGTTAGGTTAGGTTAGGTTAGGTTAGGTTAGGTTAGGTTAGGTTAGGTTAGGTTAGGTTAGGTTAGGTTAGGTTAGGTTAGGTTAGGTTAGGTTAGGTTAGGTTAGGTTAGGTTAGGTTAGGTTAGGTTAGGTTAGGTTAGGTTAGGTTAGGTTAGGTTAGGTTAGGTTAGGTTAGGTTAGGTTAGGTTAGGTTAGGTTAGGTTAGGTTAGGTTAGGTTAGGTTAGGTTAGGTTAGGTTAGGTTAGGTTAGGTTAGGTTAGGTTAGGTTAGGTTAGGTTAGGTTAGGTTAGGTTAGGTTAGGTTAGGTTAGGTTAGGTTAGGTTAGGTTAGGTTAGGTTAGGTTAGGTTAGGTTAGGTTAGGTTAGGTTAGGTTAGGTTAGGTTAGGTTAGGTTAGGTTAGGTTAGGTTAGGTTAGGTTAGGTTAGGTTAGGTTAGGTTAGGTTAGGTTAGGTTAGGTTAGGTTAGGTTAGGTTAGGTTAGGTTAGGTTAGGTTAGGTTAGGTTAGGTTAGGTTAGGTTAGGTTAGGTTAGGTTAGGTTAGGTTAGGTTAGGTTAGGTTAGGTTAGGTTAGGTTAGGTTAGGTTAGGTTAGGTTAGGTTAGGTTAGGTTAGGTTAGGTTAGGTTAGGTTAGGTTAGGTTAGGTTAGGTTAGGTTAGGTTAGGTTAGGTTAGGTTAGGTTAGGTTAGGTTAGGTTAGGTTAGGTTAGGTTAGGTTAGGTTAGGTTAGGTTAGGTTAGGTTAGGTTAGGTTAGGTTAGGTTAGGTTAGGTTAGGTTAGGTTAGGTTAGGTTAGGTTAGGTTAGGTTAGGTTAGGTTAGGTTAGGTTAGGTTAGGTTAGGTTAGGTTAGGTTAGGTTAGGTTAGGTTAGGTTAGGTTAGGTTAGGTTAGGTTAGGTTAGGTTAGGTTAGGTTAGGTTAGGTTAGGTTAGGTTAGGTTAGGTTAGGTTAGGTTAGGTTAGGTTAGGTTAGGTTAGGTTAGGTTAGGTTAGGTTAGGTTAGGTTAGGTTAGGTTAGGTTAGGTTAGGTTAGGTTAGGTTAGGTTAGGTTAGGTTAGGTTAGGTTAGGTTAGGTTAGGTTAGGTTAGGTTAGGTTAGGTTAGGTTAGGTTAGGTTAGG